>CM060947.1:260703939-260891439 GCA_030765055.1 Mantis religiosa | reverse complement strand
GCACATGCGTTAACTATACAGACCTTACCTCTGACGTTACTAGAGGAACGCTCCGCTTTTGTTTGGTATAGTATATTATAAAATAGGATAGATTATTGATAATATTAAATAAACCGTTCGAATTGGTACACATATTTATGTTTTAGCAACCGTTATTTATTTATTAATTTATTTATAGCACCATCAACACAATGCTTCACCGGCCGCCGCTGATTATATATAAAGACACTCGACATAAGCTTGTTAGCTGACAAAATTGACTTTGCCTTTTTTGGAGTTGGTTCACCGGGCACAATCCACACCTTTGACTGTCATTTACTTTCTGGAGTGTAGTGATGTACCCAAGTTTCATCCATGTTAACAAGCCGTCATTGTGATCTTTACGGTAGAGCTCGAAATTCTTAACAGAAAGAGTTTTACTTTGCAACTTTTGATTAGGTATCAACAAACGCGGCACTCATCTTGCACCTGCTTTGTGAAAACCCAAAACATTACATAACATATTATCTGCGCGTTCTTTTGATATTGGCGCGAACCCATTGTTGAGAGGAGGTGCGGCCGACCCGCACAAATGTGTCAAGAAATATGAGTATAGGTATAAAAAGGAAGGCGGCGTTAGTTGTGACATAGTCGAAATGGAACTTGATATTCATGTGCGTACAGCTGTGTTTTGAAATTGAACTCTATTGTCTGTGGTAGACGACCTAGCAGATTGTAATTTTTTATTATTTATTTATTTATTTATTTATTTATTTATTTATTTATTTATTTATTTATTTATTTATTTATTTATTTATTTATTTATTTATTTATTTATTTATTTATTTATTTATTTATTTATTTATTTATTTATTTATTTATTTATTTATTTATTTATTTATTTATTTATTTATTTATTTATTTATTTATTTATTTATTTATTTATTTATTTATTTATTTATTTATTTATTTATTTATTTATTTATTTATTTATTTATTTATTTATTTATTTATTTATTTATTTATTTATTTATTTATTTATTTATTTATTTATTTATTTATTTATTTATTTATTTATTTATTTATTTATTTATTTATTTATTTATTTATTTATTTATTTATTTATTTATTTATTTATTTATTTATTTATTTATTTATTTATTTATTTATTTATTTATTTATTTATTTATTTATTTATTTATTTATTTATTTATTTATTTATTTATTTATTTATTTATTTATTTATTTATTTATTTATTTATTTATTTATTTATTTATTTATTTATTTATTTATTTATTTATTTATTTATTTATTTATTTATTTATTTATTTATTTATTTATTTATTTATTTATTTATTTATTTATTTATTTATTTATTTATTACTGCCAAGAAGTTACAATCAGGGGCGTAACGTTAAGGCGTGCAGGGCCTGCAATGCGAGCGGACCCGGTATTTTAGGGGCCCGCAGAAAAAGAGAAACACACATATTATTCTTATTAAAGAATATAACAATTTGAATATAACAGATATACATTCTGAAATACAGGTGTCTCTAAAGTCACTATCCATTTCAATGAAGGAAGACAGTGATTGAAAAATCAATATTATTTTGAAGTGTTACACATATTCTAGTGCCCTTCTAAATGACCTCCATCTATCTCAAAACACATACGCCATCTTTCAGTAGTAGAACGAAATGTACAGTCAACCGTAATTCGACCTGTTGCTTCCGTGATACGATTCCGTAACTCAGGCAGACCATTCACTTTGCTAGAGTACACTTTAGATTTGATGTACCCCTATACAAAAAAGTCTAAAGGAGTAAGGTCCGGTGAACGGGAAGCCCACAGATGAGGTAAACCTTTGCCTATCCATCTTCCTGGAAAGGTTCTGTTCAGGTAATCACGGACAATGTTTGCAAAATGTGGAGGCGCACCACCTTGCTGAAACACAACTGTATCCAGTTTGCCATCCTCTTGAACCTGCGGTTCACGGAACAGTTCTAACATGTTGAGGTAGATGTTATCTGTTATTGACCTTTCGGCAAAGAAAAATGGGCCATACAGTTTTGCGTTTTTCATACCCAATCAAAAATTGACTTTCGGTGTATCACGTTCCCACTCCGATACCTCATGTGGTTCTTCATATGTCCACATTCGGCTGTTGTGTCTGTGCACTTTCCCACAAACATGGAAAGTGGCTTCATTGGAGAGTAAAACGTTGTCCATTAAATTCTCATTCTCTACACATTCCAGGAGGGCATAAGACATTGCCCGACGACAGGCAACATCCTCGTCCTCAAGATGCTGCAGAACTTGAATGTGATACGGACGTTTTCGTAGAGTGAAACGTAGAATTTTCCACACTGTGTTGTGAGGGACGTTCAATTTCCTACTGAGGCGTCGAATTGAAGCCTTCGGACTCCTATCACTGGCAATTTGAACATGCTGCAGTGTTTCTGCCAAGACGTGTGGTCATCCAGGACTTGTCTCATCACACACACTGCCGGTACGCTTAAATTTCTTCACAAGCAGACGAATGTGTGCCCTTGATGGGGTTGGTTTGTGGAATTTACGGGTAAAGACCGCTCTGGCGTCTTCATATGACAGTCCGCGTACCAGTGCACAAACAATGGCAACCCGGTCTTCAGTGCTAAACATCTTGTACTAAGATACCAGCATATGAAAGAAAAGAAGCAAAATATTGCGTTTTCAATGAAATGGTTAGTGACTTTAGAGACACCCTGTATGTTTAATAAGATGTCAGTCTGCATAAGAAGTATGTGTAGAATTCCTGATATTGTAATATGCATATTTTTTTCTAAACATTTAACTGTTGTCACACTTCTCATTCAACAACAATATCAATTATGCATTACGATTTGAATAACTGACAGGTCAGTAAACATCCAACTCAGTTTCAGACGAGCTTCTTCGTGGGTACTAGTTACATTGTAAAAAGTGATGTAATATTTTCAAAACTTTACTGCACAAACATTTAATTTTTTCTATTTAACTTAGTACTTTTTCAGTAAAATAAAAGCTTTTAAAGCTAAGTACGAACATCTAAGTGGTGCACAAAAAAGAAAGGAAAAGTGTGAATTAGAAAAAGAAACAAACAAATTAATGAAAACAAGTGATTCTTTTTTCTCCTCCTAGTAATAGTAGCAGTACTAGCTCAACAGTTGAAGAAGTTTGCAGCGTCACAAGCGACTGCATGCAGTGGCGGCTGGTGGGTTAAATTATTGGTGGTGCACAAATGATTAATAAAATACAGAGTAGTAATGACTCACCTATATACACAGATTCTCTGCTGTACTCTCCTTAGACCTGGCGAATCTATCGATAACCTTTGCGTTGAAGTCGCTGATCTCCATAACAAACTCTCTCTCAATTGAAAGCATTGCTAATGCTGTCAATCGGTCCTGTGACATTGTGTTCCTAAGGAAAGTTTTTTTCCCTTTTTAAAGTTGAGGAACAGCGTTCTGCTTCAGCGGTAGACATTGGCATAGTTAACAGCACTCGCAGGAGTTTGACATATTCGTTGAATGTAGCACATAAATTGTTTTCCTTAATGAAGTCCATCAAGGACAAAGCGTCGGACATTCCACGAAATTCCTCTCGACTGTAAATTACAGTCAGATCTGTACGAATTTTTGTTCCAATGATAAAAGGATAGAGAATTATTGTTTCTCTAAGGGAATCCTCTGGAAATGTCTTAGAAATTTTCTTGATGAAACAAAGTCGAGGCTACCAGATGCCCCGTGAAGCTAAATCTGTCCTTTGCTTCTCTAAGAATGCCACATACTTCAAGAGCTTCTCTTCTTTTCACATCATGATCTTCTATTCTTCTCCTCTTAATTGCAGTTTCTTCGTGTTCCTCGATATCCACGCCATTTCTTACCTTCTGCACTTCCCTTTCAAATGCGTTTAGCTGGGCGATGGCAAATGTTGCATTGCAGTCTCGTTTCTGCAGCTGATTGTACAAAATGTCCACATGTGTCATGATCTTGTAGAAGAAAGACAGCCAGAATACAAAATTATAATCTTTCAAAGTGGCCATAAACCCAGAAGCCTGAACAAGTGTGGCGTAGTTGTTTAACAGAGCTCTCTTCTGAATAACCTCCATGAATTTAATTAAATTCTCCCTGTGTTCGAAAAGCAGAGCACACAGAAGCTAAACCTGAAGGTACGCTATAGCCGTTTCTAAGAGTAGGAGGAGCTAGGTTTATAAACCTCATTTAAACAATGTATAAGAAGCCCCTCCCAACTCTTCACCTTCCCGCAACCCCCTCAGAGAACCCACATTTGGGCGAAATCTTTGGTTAACACTTCGCTGCAAACCTGCGGCTCCTAAAGCTAATCACTGTTTATTTCGACTTCTGCGGTCATGGGCAGCTACAGACGATAAGCGTAATTGAAACATGTTTGTATATAAAACAATGCAAACAAGTACAGCTTTAATGTGCAAAATGCACCTGTTGTATATTCAGAATGAGCGGTTGTAGCGCAAACATGGAGGAACCGCCGCTGACTGCATTTTATAATACCAATAATAATTGTGAAGGTGAAAACGAAATAACAAACGCCATAAATACAAGGGGCGTCCGGTTCAGCGCTGCGATCGCAGTTCCGCACATGCGTGGTAGACGCTCTGTATCAAGGAGAGGAAAACGTGCGTCATTGTGAGATCGCTGTCAGCCACGTACGCTTTGTTGTGCTTGTTTACAATGTCGGTGTTGATTGAAAATCCCGCCGCTTGTGAAATCAGATCTTCGATTCTTTTTCTGAATGCTAGGAAAGTGAAACCAATTGAAATTTATCGGCAAATTTGAGATGTTTCCAGACAAAATGCGATGAGTGATACAATGGTGAGAAGATTGGTCCTACAGTTCAGTGAAGGACGTAGTGAAGTGCACGAAGTGGCCGTCCATCTTTGGTTACAGAAGTACTGCTTCACGCGATTGATGACAATATCCAGGAAAACCGCAAGTTTACAATTAGTGCTCACACTATGGAATTTTCCCAAATCTCACGATCACTAGTTCATGAAATTGTTACCGAAAAACTGAAATTTCGTAAACTTTGCTCACGTTGGGTGCCAAAGGTTCTTACTGAGCAACTCAAAACAAAACGGATGGGTAGTGCACTTCAGTTTTTGACCCGTTATGATGAAGGCGGTGAAGAATTTCTGACACAGTCACAGGAGATGAAACATGGGTTTCTTACGACTACCCTGAAAGTAAGCGTCAATCAATGGATTGGATGCACGCCACATCCCCAGCAAAGGTTAAGTCGAAACAAATTTTGACACCTCGAAATATGATGTGCACAGTGTTCTGGGACAGGAAAGGCATCTTACTCATAAATTTCTAACCACGTGGTCTAACAATGAAAGCAGAAGTTTATTGCAACAGACTTAGGAAATTGCGCGCACAATACAGAATAAGCGCCGAGGAATACTGTAAAATGGTGTTCTGTTTCTTCACCACAACGCACGACCATACACTTCAAATGTGACGAAAAATATCCTACAGGGATTTGGCTGGGACGTGTTTGACCACCCATCGTACAGCCCTGACCTCGCTCCTAGCGACTTTCAGTGTTTTTGTATCTCAAATATTTCCTTGGCGGTCAACACTTCAACAATGATGAAGAGCTGAAAGAAAATGTTTCTAACTTGCTGAAGACCCAGGCGGCAAACTTAGTTTAAGAGTTGTAGAATTTTGTGCAATACATTTTTTCTGTATCTGTACATAATTTAATTTTATTACCAAACGGAACTTACTTTCTGAACGTACGTCGCATAATTAGGCCAATCACAGATTATTCAAATGATCGCGCAGGTTGTTAATTAGATGCAGATAATGAAACTAAAAAGTTCATTGTTTGTTAGACAAAATCCTTGGCAGCCAACGAGCCCATTCCCCAAAGATGCTAAGCAGGAAAACAGGTCCTTCTCCACTAAATATTACGAGAAGTTAACTTTGGCAGGACAAAGAATTTGGAGGGAGTGATTGTGTTATTCATCTAAAGTGACTCTGCTATCAATCTTTATTGAACAGTCCTCGTATATTTGTAGGTATAGTAGGCGGATTTATTTTTACATAAAAATGACACCCGAAGTGTGATCGAAAGCAATACACGAATATAGCAATTCACATAATTAATTCAGACAATTTTTTTTTTCAGAGCCGTGATTTATTTCACAGCGAGCGTACTGCATTACTTTCAAATGTGGCACAATTATTTACATGAAATGAACCCCGGACTAGGCATGCAGACGCTTTAATTAACGCATGAGAAGAGGTAATGACGTTGATATTATACATTCAATTTAATGTTGGTAATATTGGAGCCCTGCTACATCCAAACTGTGCATCCCAGCTTCCCTCTAACTGACTTTAGATATTGTGCCAACACATGGAAACCAGAAATATTCGCTTGCATTTACTACACTCACATGACTTTCTCTACTCTTGTACAAAAACTTCTTGCTCCACCTACTTCAAAATAAATATTATCTTATTGTAGTTACAAGGGAATACAGTAGACTTTAAGTGATAGTCAAATGTTTTATATAAGTGACTTTCACTACTTTTGTAAAAACACTTATTGCTCTATCTACTACAAGATAAACATTATCTTATTGTAGTTACAAGGGAATACAGTAGACTTTAAGTGATAGTCAAATGTTTTATATACATGACTTTTTCTACTCTTGTACAAACATTTATTGCTCTATCTACTTAAAGATAACCATTATCTGATTGTAGTTACATGGGAATACAGTACACTTTAAGTGATAGTAAAATGTCTTATATACATTGACTTTATCTACTCGTGTACAAACACTTATTACTCTATCTACTTAAAGAAAAATATTATCTTATTGTAGTTGCAAGGGAATACAGCAAACTTTAAGTGATAGTAAAATGTCTTATATACATGACTTTATCTAATCCTGTACAAACACTTATTGCTCTATCTACTTAAAGATAAATATTATCTTATTGTAGTTACAAGGGATTACAGTAGACTTTAAGTGATAATCAAATGATTTATATATATGGCTTTCTCTACTCTTGTACAAACATTTATTGCTCTACTTCAAGATAAATATTATCTTATTGTAATTACAAGGGAATACAGTAGACTTTAAGTGATAGTCAAATGTTTTAAATTTATGACTTTCTCTACTCTTGTAAAAACACTTATTGCTCTATCTACTTCAAGATAAACATTATGTTATTGTAGTTACAAGGGAATACAGTAGACTTTAAGTGATAGTCAAATGTTTTATATACATGAATTTATCTACTCGTGTACAAACACTTATTGGTTTATCTACTTAAAGATAAACATCTTCTTTTAGTTTGTATTTACCTTGTTGCTACCTGGGCTTACATGACACCCTGGTCTTATACTCTGCCAGGTAGCTCTTAACCTCCTTGTCTCCTTGTTACTTAACTAGTCCCTTTCCCCCTCATCTTTCTTTCTTATATTCTTTACATTTATTTGTCTTTACCTTGTTGCTACCTTGACTTCCATGACACCCTGGTCTTCTGTTCTGCCAGGTAGCTCTTAACTTCCATGTCTGCTTGTTACGTAATTAGGTTCTTTTTCCCCCTCGTTTTCCTTTCTTATATTCTTTACATTTATTTGTCTTTCACTTGTTGCTACCTTGACTTACATGACACCCTGGTCTTCTGCTCTGCCAGGTAGCTCTTAATCTCCATGTCTCCTTGTTACTTAATTGGTCCCTTTTTCTCCCTCATCTTCCTTTCTTATATTCTTTACATTTATTTGTCTTTACCTTGTTGCTACCTTGACTTACATGACACCCTGGTCTTCTGCTCTGCCAGGTAGCTCTTAAACTCCATGTCAGCTTGTTATGTAATTAGTCCCTTTTCACCCTCATCTTCCTTTGTTATATTCTTTACATTTATTTGTCTTTAGCTTGTTGCTACCTTGACTTACATGACACCCTGGTCTTCTGCTCTGCCAGGTAGCTCTTAACCTCCATGTCTGCTTGTTACGTAATTAGTCCCTTTTTCCCCCTCATCTTCCTTTCTTATATTCTTTACATTTATTTGTCTTTACCTTGTTGCTACCTTGACTTACATGACACCCTGCTCTTCTGCTCTGCCAGGTAGCTCTTAAACTCCATGTCAGCTTGTTATGTAATTAGTCCCTTTTCACCCTCATCTTCCTTTCTTATATTCTTTACATTTATTTGTCTTTACCTTGTTGCTACCTTGACTTACATGACACCCTGGTCTTCTGCTCTGTCAGGTAGCTCTTAAGCTTCATGTCTCTTTGTTACTTAATTAGTCCCTTTTCCCCCCTCATCTTCCTTTCTTATATTCTTTACATTTATTTGTGTTTACCTTGTTGCTACATTGGCTTACATGACACCCTGGTCTTCTGCTATGTCAGGTAGCTCTTAACCTCCACGTCTCCTTGTTACTTAATTAGTCCTTTCCCCCTCATCTTCCTTTCTTATACTCTTTACATTTATTTGTGTTTACTTTGTTGCTACATTGGCTTACATGACATCCTGGTCTTCTGCTCTGCCAGGTAGCTCTTAACCTCCGTGTCTTCTTGTTACTTAATTAGTCCCTTATTTCCCCTCATCTTTCTCTCTTATATTCTTTATATTTATTGCCCATATTTCTTTTCCTTTCTGAAAGAACTCACCAATACTTCTTACCTTCTTTTCCTCCCTGCCCGTTAACATTTCTATATCCTCTTCTCTACTTTCTCCCATTTTTGTTTCCAAACATTTCTTCTCCACATTGCAAACCTCCAAGCATTTGTTGCATAGTTTTCTATGCTTTGTTTCCCCCCAAACAATTCACAAATTCCCTTTTCCCAACCTGTTATCCTTATTAGGAATATTGTTCCTGTTCTCATCCAAGCTAACCCTTCTCTCTCTTGTCTATTGCAGGAATCTACATATGCTTCTCGTCCCCTATTTCTTTTTATTTGCTTGTAAAATTGTAGTGGTTTCATATTTTCCAGACTTCTCCATATTTCCTGTCTTTCTATATCTTCTATTCTGCATTTTACTAATTTACCCACATCGCATGTATTCCTTTCCTCTAATCCCCATATAATCTCTATATATCTCCCATTCATATTTTTTTTTTTTCCATAATTCCTTCTATTTCTAGCCACCAAATATTTGAGTTCTCTAATATTTTTTGCTGTCTCATGCATAACTTTATAATTTCCCTTTCTTCTTTGGCCAAACACCTATACCAGAATTTTATTGTTCTTTCCATTATTATTTTATTTTCTCTTGTCTTTCCTAATTCTACTAATGCTACTTCCCTAGTTGCTGATCTTGGTAAGACTTGTAGCTCTCTACCAAACTTACTGTGGTTTTGGCCCACCGTTTTGTTTACCTCAGTGCTCCCCTCCCCAAAAAAATCTCCATTGCATACAACATTTTGGATTCAACTATTGCTTCATACATTCTTTCTAACCACTTGGTTGTCATTTCTAGTTTATATTTGCATATTCTTATTCCATTCATTGACGCTCTTCCTTTTGCTTCAATTTTTGTCCTGTGTGTTACCCACTTTCCACTGTTATTCAACCTTACTCCTAAATATTCAAACTGTAGAAAACTGCATCCTGTGGAACATTTTGAAGTTAGGAAAATATCTAAAATATCTAATCTGAGAAATCTGAGGTTAACATTACGTAATAGCGGCTACGATAAGTTTAAAGTTATTTAAATAGCCATGTGGCATTTCTGTACTGTTGCTGTAAAGTAAACCTCATACGAGGGCTATCCAGAAAGTAGATTACGTTTTCGTCTGTTTCCGCTAGGGGCGGGGCTAGCGTGGCCATCTTGGGGTCAGAGCGTTGCGCAGCTCAGTCGGCATCTAGCCGTGCTAGTGAGAGGTTCGTGCTGTGCGCCGTTCAGATACTGTGACGGTTTGAAATGTCTGCGTTAATTGAAAATCCCGCGAGCTGCGAGGTGCGTGCAGTAATAAGGTTTCTGACTGCAAAAAACTGTAAACCGATAGAAATCTATCGGCAGCTTTGTGAAGTGTATGGGGACAACATTATCACTGAAGGTGGAGTGCGTCAGTGGGTCATCAGATTTAAAAATGGCCGAACCAATGTTCACAACGAAGATCGAAGTGGGAGACCCAGCATAGTGACTGCCGAACTTGTCGAAAAAGTCGATGCTAAAGTCCGTGAAAATCGAAGGTTCACAATAACGGAACTTTCTTTGAGTTTTCCACAAATTTCGCGAAGTTTGTTGCACGAAATCATCAGCGAAAAGCTTGGTTACCACAAGTTTTGTGCAAGATGGATTCCAAAAATCTTGACAGAGGACCACAAAAATCAGCGAATGGCTGCAGCGTTGAACTTTTTGGACGTTTACCATAAGGATGGCGACTCTTTACTCGATCGCATCGTTACTGGTGACGAAACATGGGTGAAACACGTGAACTGTGAAACGAAATTGCAATCAATGCAGTGGGGGCACACAAGTTCTCCCCAAAAACCCAAGAAATGCATGCAAACAATGTCGGCAAGGAAGATGATGGCGACTGTTTTTTGGGACAGAAAAGGTGTGATTTTGGTGGACTTCCTGGAAAGAGGCACTACAATAAACTCTCAAAGGTATTGCCAAACTCTCCAAAAACTCAGAAGAGCCATTCAAAACAAGCGCAGAGGAATGTTGAGCTCTAAGATCTTGTTGATTCACGACAACGCCCGGCCCCACACGGCAAATGTCACTCGTGAAGTTCTTGAATCTTTTAAGTGGGAGTTGTTTCCTCATCCGCCGCACAGTCCCGACCTGGCACCGAGCGACTTCCACCTATTCCCAGCAATGAAGAAGTGGCTGGCTATGCAGCGTTTTGATGACGACGCACAGCTGCAAGAAGAGGTAACGAAGTGGTTGAAGGCGCAGGCGGCCGAATTTTTCGACGAAGGAATTTCCAAGCTCGTACATCGCTACGATAAATACCTTAATTTGAATGGTGACTATGTCGAAAAGAAGTATTTGAGTGTGGCTTTCATCTGTATATAATAAAATTTGTTTCCTATACTTTGTTTACTTTTATTCCAAAACGTAATCTACTTTCTGGATAGCCCTCGTATCTAATCTGAGAAATCTGAGGTTAACATTACGTAATAGCAGCTACGATAAGTTTAAAGTTATTTAAATAGCCATGTGGTATTTCTGTAGTGTTGCTGGAAAGTAAACCTCATATTATTGAAGTCTGTCTATATTAAGTTTAAGATAGAAAGACTAAATTTGTAAGTTTTGGGTCAATTTGCACAAATGTATCTCTTTAATAAAGCCCTTTTTGTATATCCAATGTGCAGCAGAAAGAAATTTCTCTTCCCCAAAATCTTCACGTTGAAACTAACAATTGCAAAACCTGTTGTTACAAATTACAAGCAAAAGAAATTGGCTAAAAAGGCAGTTTTAATCTGTAATAAGCAAAATAGGCATAAACGTATGGAGTAGGCATTTATAGGCACTATAAATCTAAGGAATTAGGCTAAAAGCAAATTTCGCCCCCTTCTCATAACCTGTTTGCAATAAAATATTTAAATACGGAACATGAATAAAATAGAGCGAATGAATGACGTACTAAACCTGCTTTTAAGGAAATACAGTTTTCTCTCATAAGAGTGTCATTTGTTGTAGAAATTAGAAGTTAAATCTTACGCTCCTTCTTTGTTTTCGTTGATATTAGCTCACAGATGTCTGTACACGACGCATGGAACATACCGTCCCGTTTCACCTGAACAAGCGCAACGCAATATATGATATTTGTTTTGTGCTCACCGCAGGCGGCGCTGGTATCAATCGTTTGATTATAAAATATATAAACGGAGTTGATGACTCGTTCCCATTTCGCGTTTGATTGCTTCTGCATAATATATGCAAACCTTAACACAATATCCACCATTTTAATCCTCAGAAAGGTAAATGATCAATATTTATTTGTAAATTTCCCTCTGACCTTTTATTCAAACATGATGCTAATTTTTGTTTGTTACGCCACAGATTAATCGCCAAGCACAGATGATACGACACGGATTCACGGGTTATTTTGTGCTAAATAGGAGAGAAATGGTTTTAAAAGTCGGTTAAATGCAAATCCTGGGATATAGGTTCAGTATTTTGCTGACTAAACTTAACAGAGAACTGTTTTCGATATTTTCATGTAAGGCTTGGCTTTTCCATAGAACAAAACACAAACAGGAACTTTATATGTTATTCTTTGCAGCACAGAGGTTGAACTAGGATATAAAATTTCAAATAAATACCTCCAGTACACCAAGTAACTTTCAATAAAACATACTTTATTCTAAAATGCAGTGCTCGGCTGTTACAGAATCCTTTTATTTGAATCTATTTTGATATAAAGGTACTAAAGAAACACGTAACTCAATAACCACAGGAAAATTACTAACTAAAGGCAGTAGTGATGTTTGGAATTCTTTTCTCTGCTAAATATGCCATGGAAGTATAGAATTTTTAAATTTCAAAGGGCTGCAATAAATAGTCGACATGATCCTAAACATACAAAGGTGGTCTGAACAGCTTCCGACCTCAACATAAAGATGGCAGCACTCCTACGTAAAAACTAGTGAATTTCGTGTTCATCTGTTGAAAGTTACTTACGAAAGTTTTAGCTAACTTGGACGCTTAGTTGTTATGTAACAGTACTTTGAGTGAGTTGATTTGACTGTTTTTATGAAAATGGACAAACTCGGGTATCAAGTTGTCATTAAATATTTCCATTTGAAAGGCAATACACCTATGCAAATAAAAATGATGTGCATTCTATATATGGAAGCTCTACATCGTCATTTAACACAGTTAAATTTTGGACAGCTGAACTTAAACGTGTTCTTAAGAGCTTGGGAGACGACAAACATTCGAGACGTCCAAAAACTGCAACACCGACGAAAACATCTCCTAATGGTGCTAGACGACCATCGAATTAAAGTGGGAGAGATAGCAGAGGCTATGAACATTTCAAAAAACCATGTTTGTCACATGTTAAATAAACATTTTGACATGAGGACGCTGTCCACGCGTTGGGCGCCGCGTTTGATCACGTTAGACCAAAAACGTGTTCGAATGAACATTTCCAACGCTCTGTTGGCGCAGTTTAGGTGCAATAAATCCGAGTTTTGGCGCCTATTAATTACTATAGATGAAACCTGTATACACTATTACAAGCCCAAAATAAAAATACAGTCAAAGCAGTGAACTGCAAAGGGGGAACCTGTTCCAAAATAAGCAAAGATCGTTTTTCGGCTGGGAAAGTGATAGCGACTGTTTTTTGGGATAGTCATGTAGTTACTTTAATCAAATATATTCAAATAGGAAAACCATTACAGGAGCATACTACGCATCATTACTTGACAAGCTGAAGGCAGAACTAGCAGAAAAACAGCCATATCTGCAGAAAAAGAAAATCCTGGTTCACCAAGCCAACGCACCGTCTCACACCTCAGCGGTTGCAATGGCGAAAATTCATGAATTACGGTTTGAACTGATTGACTCACCAGATCTAGCGCCAAGCGACTTCTTATTGTTCCCAGATCTGAACATTGCGCTCGGAGGACAGAGGTTTTCGTCAAATGAAGAGGCAATCACCTTCGTGAACAATTATATTGCAGAGAAAAACACCGAGTACTATTTGTACGGGTTACAGGGATGGGAACATCGCTGGGAGAAGTGTGTAGAGTTACAGGAAGACTATGTTGAAAAACGGCGAGTACTATTTGGACGGGTTACAGAGACGGGAGCATCGCTGGGAGAAGTGTGTAGAGTTACAAGGAGACTATGTTGAAAAACGCCGAGTACTATTTGGACGCGTTACAGAGATGGGAGTATCGCTGGGAGAATTGTGTAGAGTTACAAGGACACTAAGTTGAAAAACGCCGAGTACTATTTGGACGCGTTACAGAGATGGGAGTATCGCTGGGAGAATTGTGTAGTTACAAGGACATTATGTTGAAAAACGTCGAGTACTATTTGGACGGGTTACAGAGATGGGAACATCGCTGGGAGAAGTGTGTAGAGTTACAAGAAGGCTATGTTGAAAAACGTCGAGTACAATTTGGACGGGTTACAGAGATGGGAGCATCGCTGGGAGAAGTGTGTAGAGTTACAAGGAGACTATGCTGAAAAACGCCGAGTACTATTTGGACGGGTTACAGAGACGGGAGCATCGCTGGGAGAAGTGCGTAGAGTTACAAGGAGACTATGTTGAAAAACGCCGAGTACTATTTGGACGGGTTACAGAAATGGGAACATCGCTGGGAGAAGTGTGTAGAGTTACAAGGAGACTATGTTGAAAAACGCCGAGTACTATTTGGACGTGTTACAGAGATGGGAACATCGCTGGGAGAAGAGTGTAGAGTTACAAGGAGGCTATGCTGAAAAACGCCGAGTACTATTTGGACGTGTTACAGAGATGGGAACATCGCTGGGAGAGGTGTGTGGAGTTACAAAGAGACTATGTTGGAAAACGCCGAGTACTATTTGGACGGGTTACAGAGATGGGAACATCGCTGGGAGAGGTGTGTAGAGTTACAAGGAGACTATGTTGAAAGATGCCGAGTACTATTTGGACCGGTTACAGAGATGGGAACATCCCTGGGAGAAGTGTGTAAAGTTACAAGGAGACTATGTTGGAAAACTTCGAGTACTATTTGGACGGGTTACAGAGATGGGAACATCGCTGGGAGAAGTGAGTACAGTTACAAGGAGACTATGTTGAAAGATGCCGAGTACTATTTGGACCGGTTACAGAGATGGGAACATCCCTGGGAGAAGTGTGTAAAGTTACAAGGAGACTATGTTGGAAAACTTCGAGTACTATTTGGACGGGTTACAGAGATGGGGGCATCACTGGGAGAGGTGTGTAGAGTTACAAGGAGACTATGTTGAAAAACGTCGAGTACTATTTGGACGGGTTACAGAGGTGGGGGCATCGCTGGGAGAAGTGAGTACAGTTACAAGGAGACTATGTTGAAAAACGCCGAGTACTATTTGGACCGGTTACAGAGATGGGAGCCTCGCTGGGAGAAGTGTGTAAAGTTACAAGGAGACTATGTTGGAAAACTTCGAGTACTATTTGGACGTGTTACAGAGATGGGAACATTGCTGGGAGAAGTGTGTATAGTTACAGGGAGACTATGTTGAGAAAAAATTCTGAAAACATGTCCTGTATTTTTATTAGGTCGGAAACTTTTCACGCCATCCTCATACGCCATTCTATTTTAAGACTTGAAGTAACTATGAAACCAGAATTTGGTAGTTTATTTCCCCTGTAACTCCAATATAACTTCAATGAAAACAGAAGAGAATGTTTTTAGGGTAGAGCCACACTGAAACATCCAATGCCATAGCCGGTATTTGAACCACGGATCTTCTTGTCTCCGTCCAACTACTCTAAACCGTTGTGCTACTATGGCCAACGTGCTAACATGACATTAAATTCTCCAACTGACTCGTGTTTTTCCCGGTAAACCACTAGGAGTTCTCGTATTCACAGGAGGCAGCTACCTTAATGTCGACTTACTATGGTGTAAGTACTTTAAAGCCCGGGCTTTATAGTTCGGACCATTATTAGGTACAATTAATGGAAATTAATTGTTATTTCATACTAGCCGTGTGTAGCCATGTGTAGAGCATAGTAAGTCGTCATTAAGGTAGTTGTCTCATGTGTTTATGAGAACTTTTAAGTGGTTTACCGGGAAAAACATGAGTAAGTTGGAGAATTTAATGCCATGTTGGCACGCTGGCCATAGGAGCTCAATGGTTTAGAGCGGCTGGACGGAGACCAGAAGATCCGTAGTTCAAATCTCGGCTATGGCATTGAATATTTCAGTCAGGCTCTACCCTTTCATAGTGCGTCCTACACACGGCTAGTGTGAAAGAATAATGAATTTCCATTAATTGACCTAATAGTGGTTAACTATAAAGACCGGGACTTAAAGTACTTACAGCATAGTAAGTCGCCATTAAGGTAGTTGTCTCATGTGTTTATGAGAACTCCTAAGTGGTTTACCGGGAGAAACACGTGTCAGTTGGAGAATTTACTGTAACATCGGCACGTTGGCCATAGTAACTCAATGGTTAAAGCGGCTGGACGGAGACCAGAAGTACCTAGGTTCAAATACTGGCTATGGCATTGAATTTTTCTGTCTGACTCTACGTTTCCGCAATATTTTTTCGGTTTTGAATTCTATGTGGCATCTTTAAAACCAAATTTGCTACTCACACACGCACGCGCTATTTTTCTCCTACTTTAGCTACTTTTGTTTTCATTATGTTGGCAAGAGTGATACATTAATCGGGACATTGTATCCATGGCAACCAGCCGTGCTGGTTTAAAAAGCCAGCAATGCTTGTTTAACATCATTTTTCCTGCGCATTTAGTCAGTGCTTTTACAACTGGCCAAATTGCAAATAATTGAACGCTGCAACGCTGGAAGTATAAATACAAATATGGAGAGAAGGGACGTATTGGTTTTAAAACAAACTTTGTAGTAGAGATAAAGCGTCGACTATCGCGTCCTGCTTCCGTTACGTGAACAAAACGACGGAATGACGTCCGAACTGGATACAAAGGCCAAACACTGATTAACCCAAAATGTGGCTAGCGGAAACATTGCAGCGGAACGGACATTTTTGTTTATCATACCGTTAATTAATCCTTCCCTATCTTTTCGTATCAATTGCTCTGTTGTTATAAAACTCCTCGTGAAAACTATTGTACGATTTGCCCTAACATTCGTCAGAAATATTAAAATATCAGTTTTATTTATAAATTTTCGTGCTTAAACGCGCTCAAAGCTTCAGAAGCTTTGGCTTATGTTTGTATACCGACAAATTTGCAGACTCCAAAAGTTCACATTTTGTTTCAAATAAATCTTCACTTTCTTTTGTTAGGGTGGTCTGAAACGTTTCCGACCGTGTAAAGATAAAGTACATATTTATCAGTTTTTACGAGGGCTGTTCAATACAGAATTGTGACTTTGTGAGTTCGAAGAATTAAAAAGCCAAGTTGCACAAACTCAAAATGTTCTTATTTCCGCCGAATCACACTTGGTGCCCTTGCAAATCACAGCAGGACTACGTACTACACACAATTACGTAACACTCCAATTACAATTCACCAGTTGCAGGTCCATTCGGCAGTCCCAGGCTTCATCATTAAACTCTTCTTAAATGATGAAGCCTGGGACTTAAGTACTTACGATAGTAAGTCGCCACAAACGGTGTATCTCGGATACGAGAGCCCCTAGAGATCTACCGGGTAATATACGAGTCAAATGGAGAATTTTATGTCATGACGGTAGGTTGGCCATGATAGCTCAATGGGCTAGAGCGACTGGACGGAAATCAGGAGATCCGTGGTTCAAATCCCGGCTACGGCATTGCATTTTTCATGTTGACATTACCTATCTTAGAATAATCTCTGAATGCCTCTTCGTTTTGAATAAGTGTATTTTATATCATTTTGTTTCACGCCATTGCTGTAACATACTGACAGTACAGCCAACCTCTGACTAATGAAACACAGGTCTATGCGTTTTCAGTAATATTATATAAAATGTGTAAGTTTTGAAGGTGTAAATAGTGTAATAATTTTCAATATCATGTTTTACGTGCTGGAGGACAAAGAGTATTAAACACAAATACGTGTTGAATGAATACTGAGATGAATGACGCCAGAGAGCGCCGTGCTTAAGTTGAGGGCGATGCGATCTTGTTTCTAATATGATAAATAAAGGGTCGCCTGACATTCTGCTGCGAGATTTATTAGTGAAAACTTGCGCGCTGTGGCAAGTTCCCGTTCGCTGTATAGCTTAGTAATAATTCACGGTTATCTGCCTGCCTAGACCACATGTCCATCTCTTGACATTGTTGTTGTCCAAGGCGCAAAAGAATGAAATATCTCGTTATTGCTTTGTAGAGAAAGCTGCGGATACTGGCACCTCGATATATCGAGATATGTCGAACACTTGCAGATAAATCTTCGATATCTTTTCGATACTTTTAGATATTTGTGTAATTGAAAGGTGTTGCGATTAACATAAGTGAAAGCAGTCGAGATTTTAGGTTATTGCCTTACAGTAAAATAAAGTAAAATAAAAATTAAAATAAAAACGAAATAAAAGTAAAATAAAAGTGAAATAAAAATAAAATAAAAAATTAAAAAAAGTAAAGTGAAGTAAGGTGAAGTAAAGTGAAGTGAAGTAAAGTGATGTGAAGTAAAGTGAAGTGAAGTGATGTGAAGTAAAGTGAAGTGAAGTGAAGTAAAGTGATGTGAAGTAAAGTGATGTGAAGTGATGTGAAGTAAGGTGAAGTAAAGTGAAGTGAAGTAAAGTGAAATAAAGTAAAGTGAAGTAAAGTGATGTGAAGTAAAGTGAAGTGAAGTGAAGTAAAGTGATGTGAAGTAAAGTGAAGTGAAGTGAAGTAAAGTGAAGTAAAGTGAAGTGAAG
Organism: Mantis religiosa; assembly: GCA_030765055.1. Taxonomy (NCBI): domain Eukaryota; kingdom Metazoa; phylum Arthropoda; class Insecta; order Mantodea; family Mantidae; genus Mantis; species Mantis religiosa. The sequence continues at coordinate 260,872,943 of CM060947.1, read as the reverse complement.
TAAAGTGAAGTAAAGTGAAGTGAAGTGAAGTAAAGTGATGTGAAGTAAAGTGAAGTGAAGTGAAGTAAAGTGAAGTAAAGTGAAGTGAAGTGAAGTAAAGTGAAGTGAAGTGAAGTGAAGTGAAGTAAAGTGAAGTGAAGTGAAGTAAAGTGAAGTAAAGTGAAGTAAAGTGAAGTGAAGTAAAGTGAAGTGAAGTGAAGTGAAGTAGAGTGAATTGAAGTGAAGTGAAGTAAAGTGAATTGAAGTGAAGTGAAGTAAAGTGAAGTAAAGTGAAGTAAAGTGAAGTTAAGTGAAGTAAAGTGAAGTAAAATGAAATAAAGTGAAGTTAAGTGAAGTAAAGTGAAGTAAAGATAATTAAAGTAAAATGAAGTGAAGTGAAGAAAAGTGAAGTAAAGTGATGTAAAGTGAAGTAAAGTGAAGTAAAGTGAAGTGAAGTGAAGTAAAGTGAAGTGAAGTAAAGTGAAGTAAAGTGAAATGAAGTGAAGTAAAGTAAAGTGAAGTAAAGTGAAATGAAGTAAAGTGAAATAAAGTGAAAAAAGTGAAGGGAAGTAAAGTGAAGTAAAGTGAAGTGAAGTGAAATGAAGTGAAGTAAATTAAAGTGAAGTGAATTAAAGTGAAGTAAAGTGAATTAAAGTGAAGTAAAGTAAAGTGATGTGAAGTAAAGTAAAGTAAAGTGAAGGGAAGTAAAGTGAAGTAAAGTGAAGTAAAGTAAAATGAAGTGAAGTAAAGTAAAGTGAAGTAAAGTGAAAAAAGTGAAGGGAAGTAAAGTGAAGTAAAGTGAAATGAGGTGAAGTAAATTAAAGTGAGGTGAATTAAAGTGAAGTAAAGTGAACTAAGGTGAAGTTAAGTGAAATGAAGTAAAGTGAAATAAAGTGAAGTAAAGTAAACTGAAGTGAAGTAAAGTGAAGTGAAGTAAAGTGAAGTAAAGTGAATTAAAATGAAATAAAATGAAATAAAATGAAATGAAATAAAATAAACTGAACTAAAATAAAATAAAATCGGCATATCTGAAAGTCCGGTTTCAGGAATCTGTACCAGGTCTTATTATGGAAACTTCATTTTTAACTTTATTATTTTTTAAATCAAATTACACAAAATTGTTTTACAAATTTTGCAGGTATAATCTACTTGCTAACTTAACGAAACAACTAAACTTACAGATTATTGGATTCCAGTAAACTTACAAATCTATTCATCTAACCTATCTAAAGCAGTCTATCTTCTACTTCTACTCCAACAATATAAATTAAATATACATTTCTACTACGGCTATAATTGTTATAACAAGGCTATCGTACTCAGTGGGGGGCTATTCTACAGTATTCCAGGATGAAATATATGCTATTTTGGCCTGTGTTTATCATATGTTAGGGATGCCCTGGCTGCATGGTCGCATTAATATTTGTTCTAACAGCCATGCTGCCCTGAAAGCACTATGTGCTAGCACAACAAGGTCTAGGTTGGTACGATAGTTCTAAGAGACCTTGAATATTCTCTGCTCTCGCCGATCAGTACAGCTCTGCTGGGTTCTTGGGCATGCTGGAATCAGAGGAAATAAACTAGCTGATAGCCATTGAGGGCTCGGTCTACACGTTTATTGGTTCAGAATCTGTCCTAAGTATTACAACAAGAAGGACCAGATGTGAAATCGTTGATTGGGTATCACTTCAACATGGCACTTCATGGCGTGATCTTACTACGGTTAGGCAGGCTCGAACTATGATCGAAGGACATAGCAAGAAGAACAGCAGGATTCTGCTAACCTTTAATCGGGTGCAAATTAGAAGCGTTGCTGGCCTGTAGACAGGGCATATCACCTAAAGAGACACCTGCATGTGATGAAGCTTAGTGTATTGTCACCCGAACGTCGGAACTCCCTATAGAACTGGCCAGCAGGAGGGTCAGACGTGAAGTATTCAGGGCCACGCCCACCCATTAGTCTCAGTCACTAACTGAGGGGATGATTAGGGAAGTGTCACTTGTCGCTGGCCGCCTCTTCCCCCTTCGCCTGCCATCTGGAATCTTCGCAGTGATTCACTGAAACCAGAGGCTTCTAGAAAACAGTGATATTCCTATAAAAAGGGCTGCAATGAGTGAGGACAGTTAGTACTTGACGAGCAGCGTATGAGCGCCGTGCTAGTGAACGGACGAGAAAACTGTGTACGTGCATCGGAAGAGTGTACGTAACTGCGAGAGCAAAGTGGAATTGTAACGGACGAACTGGTGAATTGTAATTGTGTGCATTACGTAACTCTGTGTAATCGGCAAGTGTTTAACTGTAAGTCGGTGGAAATAAAGAACATTTTTGAGTGGTGCAATCGGACTTTTCATTTCACGATCCCACAAAGTCACAGTATACTCCACATGCACCAAGTGTGCTGGAGAGGATGGGCCTTCTCTGCATATTTTGTGTGAATGTGAAGGAAGCACTTGCTGCACTTAGGCAGTAATCTGGGCTCAGACAAGATGACAGCAGATGATACAAGGAGTGCTCATACAAAACTTATCCTGTACTTTTAGGAGGCTACGGGACTTGAATAAGCACTCCAGTAAGAGGGACACCATGGGTCCAATATGCGGCCTACGTGCAAGGGACCGAAAGGGCTCAACCCATTTATTTCCATTCAATTAATAGTTATAACAAACTACGAAAGACTGTTTCTACAATTTTAAAATTTCCTCTTCTGCAACTGGTATCCGAAGCTTCCTCCTTAAGGGACTGGCATCCGTAGATGGAGCTGGTTGGTCAGTTCCAGATATCCGAGTTCTCTTCTACATAATCAGTTGTGTCTGACCGCTCTGATACTATCTGACACTCCTGGGATTCTCCTTTATATGGTTTCTACTCTTCTTTCCGATGTCCATAACTACCGTCTTCTGTTTATAGGTTGTGCGTCTTAAATTAGGTCTTCAAGTCTAGTAATGTGTATCTTAAGTTTCTCTTAGTCCTATTTCCCTTCGACAATCTCTTAAGTAATATTATTTTACAGTGGCTGCTCGTGTCGAAGAATAACAGCATGCTGCGGGAAAAAAAGTCCCTGTAACTCACCTAGTTTCGGAAAATTAACTACATGCGCCGATGTTTCTTCATGCTATAAACAGAATTTCTACTTCCTCTCACTTTTTGCTCAGTTTTTAGATCGGTTATTGGTCGCTCTAATATTTTTATAGCAACCCTGTCTTCTAATGCTCGCCTTGAAAAGGGACATTTCAGAAGTTCATTAACCGTGTTCATTATTAATTTGCTAAAGTTTTCTTACTCATACACTGAATAAAATGAATTTATAACACCGCACCAAATAAAGCAACTGATATCAGTCACTAAATAACGTTACACAAAGAAATACGTGGATACAATGCAAGCAAGTGAAACACATTCACTTGTTATGGTCGTGGAAATGGAGTATCGTGCCAATATGATAGGTGCATCACAAACAATCTGTCCTCCGATTTTATAAACAATACGTATTGGATCTGTTTACGTTTATCTGTTCTACATATATCCTTCTCCTTCTCTTGACTCTTCCTAATTTTATTTTGATTTGTTTTAATTTTCTTTCTTTCTCCCTCCCTCCCTGCCTTTCTCCCCTCCTACATTCCCTTCTTTATTATTTATTAAAGATGTCTGTGGCAAAAGGTAAAATGGCCATGAGAGTGATAAGATCATGCTACAGTAAACTACCGGATATAAATGTCAAATTGTTGGAGAGGATTTATACGGCAATAGTATAAAATAGAATGTTACATGGGTCAGAGGTTTGGGGAGTAGATGAGGCTTGGGGAGAGACTGATAGAGTGCATAGATCCTTTTGTAAATACATATTGGGATTACCAATAGCATCATCTAATAGGGCAGCACAATTAGAACTAGGCAGACATTCTACTAAAATTAAAATCTTGTCAAGGGCAATGAAATACTTATATAGAATCACTAACTTGGAAGATGGCAATATAATTAAAGAATGTTTTCATATTTAAAAGAGAAGTAACTGGGGTGGGTCTTGGGCACATAAAATGTATTACTTGTTGAAGCAGATAGGTATGGGTTATTCTTGGATAAATGCAGGGTATGGGTATAGAGGTTTCTGGAAAGAAGTTAAGCTAAGATTAGAAGATATTGACAGACAAGACATTTTTGCCAATACAAGTGACAAAAACTCACTGAGATTATATAGAGAAATAAAAACAACCAGGGGGAGGGAAGGATATATAGATGTATTAAGTAAGTTCGGGCGAGAAGGTTTTGCTTGGGCGAGAAAAGGAGTGAGAAACTTGAAACGGATAGGTCAAGATAGGGAGCAAGATAAATGTCCATTGTGTGGAGATGAGAATGCAGATTTCCATTGCATATTAAATTGTAGTCAAACAAAGATATGGAGAGAGCAGGCTTGGCTACGTAAATGGGACAATTTGGGGGGTGAAGTAGTAAATAGAAAAATGTTGTCAGTAAAAGGAGAAAAGAACAGGAGAAATATAGGGAATTATTTAGGGAAAGTTAAAGAGAGATGGCTAAGAATTTAAGAGAAAAATGTAGAGTGGGATAGGTGAAATGGCCAAAAGTGTAAAAAGGAGCAGAGGGCCTCCAATACACAAAAACCTAGGGTTAGGTGTATGGGGAATGAATAATTAGTCAATGGTGGGCAACATGATAACATGATAGGATTTCCAGGATTTAAGAATATATGACATTTTTCAGTATGGATTTTATAATTGTAATCTTGATTTTGTATTTCCATTTGTTTATGTAAAACGGAAATAAATTACTATTACTAGTATTTATTTATTTATTTACTTCTTCTAATTTTCCTCGTTTTTTACAAATTTAAAATACGTTTATTTCCTTCGTTTCTAATTGACTCTATCTTTTCTCATTCTCTTGTTTTGAGTCTTCTACCCATTTAGTAAGTGTAGTTTCACATCGCTTCTTCCTTTTCCCTTTATTCAGCGCTTCTCTGTCTAACGATATATATTATCCCCATGTCTAAAGAATATACGAGGCATGTATTTTAAGTCAGTACCGTTTTGGAATTAAAAAAAGACGTGCATATATATCGCAATAATTTTATTTTTACATAAAAGCCTGTACCTTAATCTACTTTTCTACATAATTTCCGTGAATACTGAGGCACTTGGCATAACATGGCATCATTTTTTGAATACCCTCCTCATAAAATTCTGCCGCCTGACGTGTTAACCACTGTATCACAACTGTTTTGACTTCGTTATCGTCTTGAAGACGCTGACCGCTCAGATATTTCTTCAAGTGCAGGAACAAATGGTAGTAGCTGGACGCCAGATCAAGGCTCTATGGAGGATGATCTAGAGTTTCTCATTGAAAAGATTTGATGAGATCTTTGGTCCGATTAGCCACGTGTAGACGGGCATTGTCACGCAGCAAAACGATACCCTTACTCAACTTGCCACGTCTTTTGTTCTGGATTGCACGGCGTAGATTGTTCAATGTCTCACAATAAGACGCAGCATTGATTGTCTCATTACGAGGCAGAAACTCCACTACCAATAGTCCATTTCTGTCCCAAAAAACTGTGAACGTAATTTTCCGGGCAGATATTGTTTGCCTAAACTTCACTTTTGTGGGTGACGATGAATGTCGCCATTCCATGGATTGTTGTTTCGATTCTGGTGTGACGTACGCCACCCATGTTTTGTCACCAGCAATAATTTGGTCTAAAAAGTCTTCACCTTCATTGTGGTACCGCTCAAGGAAAGTCAATACACTGCCTAAACGTTGGGTTTTGTGCAAATCCGTCAACATTTTCGGAACCCAACGTGAACACAATTTCCGGTACTTGAAGTTCTCGGATACAATGCGACACAAAACACTATGAGACTATTGAGGAAATTAGTCGCACAATGATGAAATTGTAAAGTGTCTGTTTTTTCTCACCTTTTCGTCCACTTTCTGCACCAAATCTTCAGTAACGAGCGAAGGACGCCTACTCCGTTCTTCATCATGCACATTTGTGCGGCCATCTTTAAATGCTCTCACCAATTTCCTTACCATTCCATCACTCATAATGTTTTGTCCATAAACTTCACAGATCTCACGATGAATATCGATCGGTTTTACGCCTTTATCACTAAGAAATCGTATAACAGCCCGTACTTCACAATCGGCAGGACTCACGATTATCGGAGGCATCTTAAACACTCAGTAACCAACGTATACAATGAATAATCAGACTGTAATAGTGTCAGTGTGTAGACAAGAGATGTAGGTAACCAGCGCGCAAGCGCGGAAGGCCGACCGTAGCGCTGCGGCGGTGGAATCGCCAAACGGTACTTACTTAAAAAACATGCCTCGTATGTTGCATCGATCTTCTCAACAATAAGACAACTATTGCAAATGTTAAAATAGGTTATCTTTGTAAAACCATACTCACGGCGTACACCTGACCTTCTAGCGGCCACGTTGTGGCTCAGTGGTTAGACCGCTTGGTTCTCACCAAGACAGCCCGGGTTCGATCCCAGGCGACCGCAAAGTGAGATTTGTGGGGGACAACACGGCGTTGGGGCGGGTTTTCTCCGGGACCTCCGGTTTCCCCCGCCATCTCATTTCACCGGTGCTCCATCTTCATCTCATGTATCATCAGAGTCACCGCCTGTGGTGCCGTATGTAGTAAAAGTGGGCGTTAAACACTATACACACACTTGACCTTCTAGTGAGGTTTGAAGAGGACGCTTCTTTAAGAAATGGGGTTTTACGGTAACATTTTTGCACATAATGTAACATCTTGTCTACTTACGATAGGTAAGGAGTAAAGATATAATTTCTTGTGACATTGTGGTGACGTTAGGTATTCGCAAAGCGATCGGACTTTGACATAAGCTCGGGAATAAAATGTGTTTTAATGTCGGCACGGCAGATGTCGTTAGTATGTATTTAGCCAGGAGGTTGCGGTGAAACTTTCAGTACGCCAATTCGTGAAGGCTGGCAGAGAGATATGCAAGCTCTGAATAATTAAGGTCACTATTAACACCTCTCTGTCCTAAGTGGTCCAGCTACCTAGCCGCCAAGTTCCCGGGCATCATCGCTCTTCAAAACAGAATCAATATCCCGACATTAACATAAAAGTATAGCGCCAGCATAACTAAGAGATATATGACACTCCATACACTAGGGAACACGTTTTTTGTACCCGAAACAAAATAGGCTAATTCTGATGCAAAATGACTCGCTGATTCCAAAAATGCCTCTGAAAATGCTTTATCACGTAACGTTTTTGAGATATTCTTATTCTTTATATAAAATTACAGAAATGAGGTATGATACCAACTCATATTGACTTAATTTAAAATAATAGCCATTGACTCTTCTAAATACAGCTTAAAGGCAGTGTTGCTTCATAATGGCAATTTACTACCTTCAATACCTTTATTTCATGCCATAGGAGTGAAGGAGATATGCGATTCCATGTCCATTATTTTAGATGCTATTAGGTATCAAAACCATGGCTGGGAAATTTGTAGTGACCTCAAGGTAGTTGCATCGCTAACGGGACTGCAGGGAGGTTTCACAAAATATTGCTGTTTTTTGTGCTTATGGGACAGTAGGGCAACTGACAAGATTTTTATAGTGAAAGAATGGGGGAAAAGGGAAGACTTTACCCCTGGAGCAAGCAATGTTAAGTATGTGCCTCTAGTAGACCCAAAAAAAGTCCTTCTCCCCCCACTTCACAAAGAGCTCGGGTTAATGAAGAATTTTGTTAAAGGTTTGGACAAAAGTGGAAGAGCATTTGAGTATTTAAGAAGTATCTTTCCCAAAATAAGTGAATCTAAATTGAAGGAAGGTATATTTGTCGGTCCTCAAATAAGACTACTTCTTAAAGACAGTGTTTTTGAATCAAAGCTTAAACGTGTTGAACTGGCAGCATGGAAATCATTTAAATCAGTGGTGGAAGGCTTCCTGGGCAATAATAAAGAAGAAAATTATGAAACTTTAGTCTCAGAACTATTAAGAAGCTACAAAGAAATGGGTTGCCCTATGTCACTTAAAATCCACTTTTTGCACTCTCACCTTGATAGTTTCCCTACAAACCTAGGAGCTGTAAGTGAGGAGCAAGGTGAGCGTTTTGACCACGACATTTCTGAGATGGAAAGACGGTACCAGGGTATCGCTGGGATTCAGCCATGTTCGGAGACTATTGCTGGTTCCTCAAACGGGAGAGCCAATACAAAAAAAAAAAAAAAAAAAAAAAAAATCAGCAGTAAAACACTTCTGAGATAATTCAGGTATTGGTTTTCATCATTATATTGTGTTTATTTATTTTAATAATAATTAATTATTATTTTCAATGTTATTTGGCAATAAAATACCTATTATTTTCAATTAATCAAATATGAGTTATCACATCACATTTCTGTAAGTTTTCATAAAAGATTATGAATACTTAAAAACGTTACGTGATACAGCATTCTGAGGGGCATTTTTGGAATCAGCAGATCAGTTTACATAAGAATTTGCCTATTTTGTTTCGGGTATATAAAAATATTCTTTTTTGTTCCTCAGTGAGTGCTTAAGAAATGCAGTGATTAGCATCGTCAACTTCCACATCCGGAAGTCACGGTTCGATTACCGACTAGAGCAGTTTTTCTTAAACAATGATAATTTCTCTTGTCGATAAAGTCGATCTGCTTTAGAATGAGTTAGGAGGTAAATACGTTTGTAAATTTAATAGAAACATGACATTCTGGTGTCTAAATGCTAATCAAGTTCTAAAAAGAATAATTAATACTTCGGAAAACACTGAATCATTTGTTCTAGACGTTCTCGGGCTTCGAGCCAGGTAAGCTCGAACTCCTACAGTGACTTGTGGGAGGTTGTCCACACCACGTCACGAACTCTGCCCTATTTGTGCAGACACTACAGCATATCACTATTGCACCCGGGGATCTTCTCGTCAGCTTTGATGTAGTGTCACTATTCACCAGGGTGCCACTCAAAGAATCTATTCAGCTGCTATTACAACACTTTCCTCCTGACATCACTGAGCTCTTCCGTCACACCTTGTCCTCCACATATTTCCTGTATGGTGACAAGTTCTATGAGCAAGTGGACGGGGTAGCAATGGGGTAGCCATTATCACCGGCGGTGGCCAACTTCTACATGGAGCACTTGGAGCATGAGATTCTCACCACGGCACACCTGAAGCCTTCACACTTCTTCAGATATGTGGACGATACTTTTGTAGTCTGGCCACATGGACGAGATACACTATCTGACTTCCTCACACATCTAAACGGATGCAGAGCCCAGATTCAATTCACTATGGAGGTGGAAGAGAATGGGGTGTTGCCCTTTCTGGACATTCTGGTTTCAAGAAACAAGGACGGTACACTAGGACACGCAGTTTATCGGAAACCCACTCACACCGAACTATATATAAACGCACGCAGCTACCACCACAAATCCCAACGTATGGGGGTGCTCGACACATTGGTCCACAGAGCATTGGCCATCTCGGACCCTCAGCACTTATCTCAGGAACTGCAACATCTGCGACAAACTTTTCGTCAGAACGGCTACTCTGAACCCGATGTCAAGAGGGCCCTCGCAAAAGCCAAAAGAGCCGGAACACACATTTGTAGCTCCACTGAAAAGCCAACTGCTATAGCCTGCATCCCAAATACCGGCAATCTGTCTGGAAAAATCGGCAGAATACTGGCAAGACACAACATAAAATCTATTCACAAACCGCCTGCAAAAATCAGACACTCTATGAGACCGGTCAAAGACCAATTACAACTACACGTTCCGGGGGTGTACAGCATTCCATGTGAACGTGGAGTGCCGTACATCGGACAAACCGGCAGGACCATAGCTGCCAGGATCAAAGAACACGATAGAAGCATCAGACTGTTGAAACCTGAAAAGTCTGGGCTGGCGGAACATTGCTTCCAGCAAGACCATAGGGCTAGCATCGGTCTCACCACTATTTTGGCAAAATGTAGTGGCTACTGGGAGCGCAGAGTTAAGGAGGCGTTGGCTATCTCGGCAGAGTCACTCTTAACCAAGATGCTGGGCTACAATTTAGTGCAGCATGGAATCCTGCATTAAAACTCGAAAAAGAGAGACTCAGGAAATACAGATCTGGCTTACTGAGCAGTGACCAGAGCAGCAGTGTTAGGTCACCCCAGCCCTAAGTCCAACATCCTGATGATGGGAGAGATGTACGCTAACAGTGATCGTTAGCTTTTCCACCTCTGTTTCTAGGAGACCCTCAGTTTTTATATATTTCTCTTCCACTTGGTGAACATGCCGGCAATCTGGACCCCATTCTGCTTCTCCTATTTCATCAAATCGCTGTTCGCACAAACGCCACACGTCTCCCATGTTGAAGCTCACATTCCAAAGCGCAACCCATTCTTTCACATTTACCCAAATTTTTTCTATGGCATTCAGGTCGGGATGCTACGGTGGTAAGCGGAGAACTACGTGCCCATCTTCTTCTAAAATTGCATCCACAATATATTTCTTACGTTTTGGCTTATGCAACTTTATAAGATCATATAGTTCCACTTTCAGCATATGGCTTCCGAACGGAATCCTATGCTTAACCAACCAGTCTTGCATATTGTGACTTTGTGGGTTCGTGAAATGAAAAGTCCAACTACACAATCTCAACAATGTTCTTTATTTCCACCGACTTACAGTTTGATACTTGCCAATTACACAGAATTACGTAATGCACACAATTACGATTCACCAGTTCGTCCGTTACAATTTCACTTGCACTAGTAATTACGGACAATACTCCGATGCACGTACACAATTACGTAAATTCTTCCGTCGCACAGTCTCCTCTTCCACTAACACGGCGCTACTTCACTAGCACGTCAAGCACTGACTGACTGCCCCTTGCACGACGTGTTGCTTATATAGGGTCCGCTTGCCGATCTAGAAGGTTCACGATTAGATTGAATGTCCCGAGTTTCCAGAACCTAGGAGAAGGGTAAAGAGACGGCTCAGGGGCCCGACATCCCTCTCCTAACCACCCCTTCTTAACGCTATAAGACAAACGAGGGGGCGGGGCGAACGCCGACCCGTCTCCTGTCGCCCACTCTATAGGGTGTTCCGATGCTCGCGTGACAATATCCTGCTTTTTTGTGTTCGCTGTGGGGCATTTTTCTCTGGTCACTTTGTGATATGAAGCGTTCTCTATCACAAGAACAGACTTTTCTGGAAGATTGGGCTTTAGTTTTTCTTTAACTGCATTCTAACTGATAAGTTTCACAGATTTAGTGTTCCCAACAAAGCACGTGATAACCAAGTTCACTCGTCTAGATGAGGATACACACTGACCTTTGCGCATACAGGTTGACACATACGGCTGGGTGGGAGGGAGAGAGGGAGGAACTGGCATACATGAGGCGCCAAGCGGATATTGAAAACAAGCTCGCCCGTTCGCTCGCTCGCCCGTGCTGGCTGGCTGTATACAGCCAGTAGGTTTTTGCTGCGTGCTCACCCATTAAGGGTTTTAGCGCAGGTACGACATGTATTGAATGATGTAGGATGAAGGTGATGTAGGTTTTTTGATTGGGAGTTAATTTTGATGTTACCAAAGTACCTTCGGGTTGAAGGGGAGGATGCAATACTTAGCACCCAATTTTTGTTTTTGTTTTAAATTTTAGATTTTAGTTGGGGAGATATTTAGATGCCAAACAGCTTGGAAGAATTATGTGGAGCTCAGCTTTAGCTGCTAATAGGATTAGCTCCTTGGTTATCAAGGGTGCCTGCATGCCATACGGGGGACCCGATGCAGTCTAGATCGGCGTCTAGTGGGGTCATAATTTCCCAATGATCTGACAAGGGCGCTTCTATGTGATGGTAAACTTGCGTATAATTTTTGAAGCCCGGGGCCTAATTTCTTCCTCCACGTATGGAAGACCCGAGGCTTCGTGGAGCAACCTGGTAGGGAAATAACGTCCCACAGAATAGATAGACCGCAGTCCTCTATCCTGTGCACGTTGAAGCCATGCTATCCAGCTGTCTGCTGCCATGCCCCAGATCTCGCAGGCATATAGCATCACCGGGATTACCAGCGCCCGGAAGAGGTACAACTTCATGCGGAAGGCTACCCCGCTGAACACCCAGGGCTTCTATGGGAATACGGCTACTCTACCTCTGACGTTACTAGAGGAACCTCGGGCCGAACTGTAGAGCCCCTCCCGTCGGAGAGTTGTTCAGATTTGGTTGGACTCGAAAGGGCAGTGTGCTGCCGAAACCCTCGGGGATTTGAGTACCATGGGGTAGAGGGTTGCCTCATAAGTCCCGGCTAATAGCCTGCAGAGCTAGTAGATCAGCAGGCGGCCCTACCAAGATTATTCGGTAGTCTTCCCTGCGGGGTTGACGCGCCTAAGTGGTGTATGACGTTGTGCTCAGCGGGGGTGGGGGGCTTTTAAGAAATCAGGTATTGCCCTATGGAAAGAACCCTCGAGTTATGCATCGCTCCCGGGTAGAAGAAGGCCAGGGTCTTGGGTTCTACGGGTCCCAGACTGATTGCGCAGAACCTCTGCACATAGCTGTTACCATACATTATCAGGAGAGTTCCAACAGTCCATTTTCCTTTGATGACGGTGAAGATCCTCTATCTTCCAGAAAAACAGAAAGCAGCATGAGCACTAAATCCGAGAAACCTGTTATTTGGTGATTCCGTCCTTGTGCAGTATGAGGGGAAGTTATCTCCTGGAAGCGTTTTAGCAATGGATAAACAGGATGCAAGAGTTAGAGTTATGCAAAGAAGTGGACTTCTGTAGATGTGGCCTGATCAGAAGGACGAAATATACTAAGAATATAAAGATGTAGTGAATAATATTGAGCCACCTGTAAAACTGTCCAAGCGTTAAATGTATGACGTTACAGAATTGCAAAAAAAGATTCAAAATTTTTGCTATTTTTGAAACACAAATGAAGTGCAGCTCAAAAGTTTTTCAACCATAAAGGGCAATAATTTGGCATGAAAATGTTATATTCTATTTTTATTAGAACAAATACTCCCATTCAATGGGATGTCATTGGGCCAGTCAAGCTTCTCACTTTGAACAGTACGGAACTTACAGGTGACACAAAGTCACCCCAACTAATGAGGTGACATTAACCCATGGCTGAGTAGCATTTCTGGGTATCATTTAACAACAAAGAATAAATTGATTGCAGCACAAGGTTGATGTTTCAAGTGCCATGAAATTTTTTTTCTTATTTTTGGTGTGCATGTTCCAAAATTTTATAATTTACAACTTTAAGCTACGCTTATTTGTCTTTACCTTTTTGCTACCTTGGCTTACACGCCATATGGTCTTCTGCTCTGCCAGGTAGCTCTTAACCTTCATACCTCCATGTTACTTAATTAGTCCGTATCTTCCTCCTCATATTCCTTTCTTATATTCTTTACATTTATTTGTCTTTACCTTGTTGACACCTTGGAATACACGACACCCTGGTCTTCTGCTGTGTCAGAACCTCTATGCCTCCTTGTTACTTAAGCAGCCCCTTTCTTCCCCTCAACTTCTTTTCTTATATTCTTTACATTTACTTGTCTTTATCTTGTTGCTACCTTGGCTTACATGACACCCTGGTCTTCTGCTGTGTCAGAACCTCCATGCCTCCTTGTTACTTAAGCAGCCCCTTTCTTCCCCTTCAACTTCTTTTCTTATATTCCTTACATTTATTTGTCTTTACCTTGTTGCTACCCTGGCTTACATGACACCCTGGTCTTCTGCTCTGTCAGGTAGCTCTTAAACTCCATACCTCCTTGTTACTTAATTAGCCCTTTTCTTTCCCTTATCTTCCTTTATTATATTCGTTACATTTATTTGTCTTTACCTTGTTACTACCTTGACTTACATGACACCCTGGTCTTCTGCTCTGCCAGGTAGCTCTTAACCTCCATAACTCCTTGTTACTTAATTAGCCCGTTTCTTCCCCCTAATATTCCTTTCTGATATTCTTTCTCTTTACATTTATTTGTCTTTACCTTGTTGCTACCTTGGCTTACATGATACCCTTGTCTTTTGCTCTGTCAGGTAACTCTCAACCTCCATGCCTCCTTGTTACTTAAATAGTCCCTTTCCTCCTCTCATCTTCCTTTCTTATATTCTTTACATTTATTTGCCTTTACCTTGTTGCTACCTTGGCTTACATGATACCCTTGTCTTTTGCTCTGTCAGGTAACTCTCAACCTCCATGCCTCCTTGTTACTTAATTATTCCCTTTCCTCCTCTCATCTTCCTTTCTTATATACTTTACATTTATTTGTCTTTACCTTGTTGCTACCTTGGCTTACATGATACTCTGGTCTTCTGATCTGTCAGGTAACTCTTTACCTCCGTTCCTCCTTGTTACTTAATTAGACCCTTTCTTCCTCTCATCTTCCTTTCTTATATTCTTTACATTTACTAGTCTTTATCTTGTTGCTACCTTGACTTACATGGCACCCTGGTTTTCTGCACTGCCAAGTAGCTCTTAACCTCCATGTCTCCTTGTTACTTAATTAGTCCCTTTCTTCCCCCTCATCTTCCTCTCCTACATTCTTTATATTTCTTGCCTATTTTTCTTTTCCTTTCTGAAAGAACTCACCAATACTTCTTACCGTCTTTTCCTCCCTGCCCGTTAACATTTCTATATCCTCTTCTCTGCTTTCTCTCATTTTGCCTCCAAACCTTTTTTCTCCATATTGCAACCTCCTCGCATTCTCTTACATAGTGATCTATGCCTTCTTTCCCCTCACACAATTCACAAATTCCCTTTTCCCTACCTCTTATCTCTCTTAGAAATATTGTTGCTGTTCTCACCCAAGCTAACCCTTCTCTCTCTTGGCTATTGCAGTAAGCTGCATATGCTTCTCGTCCCCAATATCTTTTTATTTGCTTGTAAAATTGTAATGATTTAATATTTTCTAAACTTTCCCATACTTTCTGCCTTTTAATGGGTATGTATTCTATTCTGCATTTTACTAGTTTACCCACATCGCATGTATTCCTCTCCTCTAATCTCCATATATCTCCCATTCATATTTTTTCCATAATTCCTCCTATTTGTGGCCACCAACTATTTGAGTTCTCTAATCCTTTTTGCTGTCTCAGGCATCATTTCATAACTTCCCCTTCTTCTTTGGCCAGCCACCTATACCAAAATTGTATTATGGTATTGCATTATTATTCCATTTCTTCTTGTCTTTCCTAATTCTACTAAAGATACTTCCCTAGTTCTTGATATTGGTAAGTTTAGTAGCTCTCTACCAAACTTACTATAGTTTTGGTCCACCGTTTTGTTTACCCCTGTGCTTCTCCCCCAAATCTCCACTGGATAAAACATTTTGGATTCAACTAGAGCTTCATGCATTCCTTCGAACCACTTGGTTGTCATTTATAGTTTATATTTGCATTGTTCTTTTCATTGTCGCCCTTCCTTTTGCTTCAATTTGTCTTTTGTTTGCTCCAAACTTTCCATTGTTATTCAACCTCACTCTTAAGTACTCACATTCATTGTCCACTTCTACCCTTCTGCTATTTAGTAACCACTTATAATCTTTGTTTAGCTTAACTCCATTCTTGAAGATCATAGCTTTCGACTTGTTTATGTTTATTTTTATTCCCTACTCTTCAAAATTAAATAAAAGCTTTGATATTTATGTGACAAATAGATAATAAATGCCACAGTCAGATGTTTTCAGTTTGTCGCTAGGGACTAATGTCTGGTTTACCAAGTGTTAGCGGAATAACAAGTGAATATTTCAAGACAGGGATAGAGGAAGGGGGAGAATACGCTTGCCGGCGAGCCTATATTACAAACCACAAGACAAAGGAGGTAATGCGTGTGGTTGGCCATAATACAGCTAATTTGTAGGCAATTTCTTGAAAGCGGCGTGTTTTCTTTTATGGTCTTAATCGGATTGTGGTATTGCAGTCTGCTTTTTAAACCTACCTCTGTGAATTAAACATGAATAATGATTGGTCAGTTGTGATAGTAGACTACGAGCAACAAGGCTCCGTGGTAATACGCGAGTTGTAGGGTCTGAGTTTGGTTGGACCGGCCTACTACCCTCACATTGGAGGTTTCTGTGGTACTCCCAAGATCGATAGGCAATTCCTTTCGTTTGTTTAGTCTTTTCTGGGACTTATAGTTGTAAATAACCACGTGGACAGCAACCACCGTCGGTCAGGGTACTTCTGTTAATACCAAGGTCACTAGTTCAAACCTCTCTCACACTAACGATTCTAAATCAGTGGCGCCAGGTGTGTTAAATTATTGGTGGTGCACAAATGAAAAATAAAATACAGAGTAGTAATGACTCACCTATTTATACAGGATTCTGCTCTACTCTCCTTAGACCTGGCGAATCTATCGATAACTTTTCCGCTGAAGTCGCTGATCTTTGTAACAAACTCTCTCTCAATTGAAAGCATTGCTAATGCTGACATTCTGTCCTGTGACATTGTGTTCCTAAGGAAAGTTTTTATTCTTTTTAAAGTTGAGAATCAGCATTCTGCTTCAGCGGTAGACATAGGCATAGTTAACAGCACTCGGAGGAGTTTGACATATTCGCTGAATGTAGTACATAAATTGTTTTCCTTAATGAAGTCCATTAAGCACAAAGCGCCAGACATTCCACGAAATTCCTGTCGACTGTAAGTTACAGTCAGTTTTCTACGAATTTATGTTCCAATGATTAAAGGATAGAACCTTATTGTTTCTCTAAGGGAATTGTCTGGAAATGTCTTAGAACGTTTCTTGATGAAACAAAGTTGAGGCTACCAGATGCCCCGTGAAGCTAAATCTGTCCTTTGCTTCTCTATGAATGTCACATACTTCAAGAGCTTCTCTTCTTTTCACATCATGATCTTCTATTCTTCTCCTCTTAATTACAGTTTCTTCGTGTTCCTCGATATCCACGCTATTTCTTACCTTTTGCACTTCCCTTTTAAATGCGTTTAGCTGGGCGATGGCAAACGTAACATTGCAGTCTCGTTTCTGCAGCTGATTGTACAAAATGTCCACATGTGGCATGATCTTGTAGAAGAAAGACAGCCAGAATACAAAATTAAATCTTTCAAAGTGGCCATAAACCCAGAAGCCTGAACAAGTGTGGCGTTGTTGTTTTACAGAGCTCTCTTCTGAATAACCTCCATGCATTTAATTAAATTCTCCCTGTGTTCGAAAAGCAGAGCACACAGAAGCTAAGCCTGAAGGCCACGCTATAACCGTTGCTAAGAGTAGGAGGAGCTAGGTTTATAAACCGCCATTTAAGCAATGTATAAGAAGCCCCTCCCATCTCTTCACCTTCCCGCAACCCCCTCAGAGATCCTACATTTGGGCGAAATCTTAGGTTAACTCTTCGCTGCAAACCTGGCGGCTCCTACAACTAATCACTGTTTATTTCGACTTCTGCGGTTATGGGCAGCTACAGACGATAAGCGTAATTGAAACATGTTTGTATATAAAACAATGCAAACAAGCACAGCTTTAATGTGCAAAATGCACCTGTTGTGTATTCAGAATCAGTGGGTGTAGCGCAAACCTGCAAACGTACGGAGGAACCGCCCCTATTCTAAATGCAGAGGCGGACAGAAGTATTCGAGTAATATAACATGTAACATTGCACGTACTATAAATACTGTAATATTTATTTGGCAGCGTTGAATTGTTAAACATGTAAACATTAACCTTTTGTCTCGGAAAAAATATTTAAATATCACTTTGCATGTACGAGGCGTGTTGGTAGAATAAGGTCTCCAAATTTACTTAATATAGGAAACATGTTTATTGTCAATGGATGTTACATTGATGTAAAGGCGGAACTTACAGCTATTTTTCAACGTAATCACTATTGTGATCGATGTACTTTTGCATGCGCTGTGGCAGTTTTTGTATACCCTTGTCATAACACTCTCCCGCCAAGTTGCGCAGGTAGCACTCAACCTCGTTTTTCAAATCATCGTCGGTCTGGAAATGTGTTCCTCCCAGGTGTGACTTCAACTCAGGAAACAGATGACAATCACTAGCTGCTAAGTCTGGGCTGTCCCATCCGAAGTGGACCAGGAGATCAGCCGTTACATGAGCAGTATGGGGACGAGCGTTATCGTGATGAAAAATCACTCCCTTGGTCAGCATTCCCCTGCTTCGATTTTGAATGGCACGTCGCAATTTCTTAAATTCTCGCAGTAGCTAGCGGTGTTTATTGTTGTGCCGGTAGACATAAACTCGCACAACAATACACCTTTTCTGTCCCTAAACACACTGGCCATCACTTTGAAGCAGAACTTTCGCGGCTTCGGCAAATTCGAATGCCGCAACTGACGAAAACGTTCTTTAGTTTCTGGTGTTGTGTAGTGTACCCAGGTTTCATCGCCAGTGACAATTGAACCAAAAATTCCTCGCCCTGTTCTGCATAGCGCTCAAGGAATTGGTGGGCCACTTCTACACGTTTATGGTCTTCGGTTGAGCATTTTGGGGACCCACCTCGCACACACCTTGCGATAATGCAAATGTTCGGTCAAAATCTTGTCAATCGTAGTCTTACTGACTTCAGGGATAAGTTCGCACAACTCGCGAACTGTCACACGCCTATCTTTAAGCATTTCTTGCTCCACTTTTGCAATTGTTTCGGCTGAAACCGAAAGCCGACCAGATTGCTGTTCGTCATGGACGTCTGTACGTCCGACTTTGAGCTCTCTGACCCAGTTTCGCACGCTTCTGACGTCCATGCATTGTAGCCCATAGACTTCGCATAACTGACGATGAATTTCAGTGGGTTAGTGCCGTTGGCACTCAAAAAACGGAACACTGCACGCAATTCGCACTTGGTGGCGGAAGTGATAGGAAGCTACATCGCAAACGGCTGCCCAGCCAAGACTAATGGTTGCATCGGGTTCGTACTGGAGGGGATTTGAAGGGAGGAAACCAAGCTACACGCAAGTGTTGCCGGATCTCTCGTAGTAACATTCCTCACGGCTCCAGCGCCTTGGAGACCTTATGTTAGGGATACGCCTCGTGCTTTCTTTATACATCCTTCATGTATAACTCTCTTCTCACGGTCGCAAGTCCGTCGTCATTCAGTTGTTTCAGAGTATTTTCTTTTGCGAGTACACTTAGCGTAAGACATGAAATATTTAGCTCCCAACTGGCCTGTTTGCGCAACAATGAGTGTCAACATTAAATTTTTATAAATAATTTTAAGAATAATTTACGAAGGCTGTTTAATAAAGAACGAGCACAACTTTTTTTTACAACGTACCTTCACTCATTCTCATAAATTTGATGGTCCTTCTCAAAATAGTCTCCCCTGAATGCGATGCACTTCTCCCAGCGTTTCTGCCAGTCTTCAAAGACATGCTGGAAATCATTTTTGAGAGATCCTTCAAAATCGCCTCCGCAGCCTTCACCACTGCTTCTGATGATGTATAATGCCTCCCACGAAGGCGTTTCTTCAAATTAGGGAACAGAAAAAAGTCACATGGGGCTAAATCTGGACTATAGAGAGGGTGAGGGATGCACTTCACGTTGATTTTTGCAAAATATTCAGCAACAACATTGGCTATATGCGGCCGTGCATTATCGTGGTGTAGCATCCAGCCTGCTTCACGGAAATGTGGTGTTTTGCGCCTGATATGGACTTGCAATGTTTTCAGGACATCCCTGTAGTATTGTCCAGTTACTGATGTGTGTGCAGGTACAACATGCTGATAAACCATTCCATGAATATCAAGGAATGAGATGACCATAACTTTCCCAGCAGAAGCAACCACTTTTGCTTTTTTGGGGGTTGGTGATGAAGGAGATTTCCACACTGAGCTTTGCTGTTTGCTCTCAGGATCAATATGATGTAGCCAAGTTTCATCAGCAGTGATTACCTTTGACACACACTCCGGATCTCCCTCTAACATCAACTTTAACTGCATATTATCTCCATTGCAGTGGTAGGCGATACTGAACGTATCTGAACTTGCCTGATTCTCACAGGCGGTAATCAGGCTTGTCTTGAGCGATGATCTGAAGCTCTAGGGTTAAGAGTTGCAGGGTTTCTTAGGTAAAGACTGTTGGTGTAGGAGGTTAATAGCTATAGGACTTAGAGGTTAGGTCTTGAGGTATGATCTGCCTAAGAGTTGCAGGGTTTTTACAGTTGAGGCTGTTGGTCTGGGAGGTAAATAGCTATAGGACTTAGACGTTAGGTCTTGAGGTACGATCTGCATAACAGTTGCAGGGTTTTTACAGTTGAGGCTGTTGGCCTGGGAGGTTAATAGCTATAGGACTTGTAGGTTAGGTCTTGAGGTATGATCTGCCTAACAGTAGCAGGGTTTTTACAGTTGAGGCTGTTGGTCTGGGAGGTTAATAGCTATAGGACTTGGAGGTTAGGTCTTGAGGTATGATCTGCCTAACAGTTGCAGGATTTTTACAGGTGGTGCTGTTGGTTTGGGAGGTTAATATCGATAGGACTTAGAGGTTAGGTATTGAGGTATGATCTGCCTAAGATTTGCAGGGTTTTTACAGTTGAGGCTGTTGGTCTGGGAGGTTAATAGCTATAGGACTTAGAGGTTAGGTCTTGAGGTATGATCTGCCTAAGAGTTGCAGGGTTTTCACAGTTGAGGCTGTTGGTCTGGGAGGTTAATAGCTATACTTAGAGGTTAGGTATTGAGGTATGATCTGCCTAAGAGTTGCGGGGTTTTACAGTTGAGGCTGTTGGTCTGGGAGGTTAATAGCTATAGGACTTAGAGGTTAGGTCTTGAGGTATGATCTGCATAACAGTTGCAGGGTTTTTACAGTTGAGGCTGTTGGTCTGGGAGGTTAATAGCTATAGGACTTAGAGGTTAGGTCTTGAGGTATGATCTGCATAACAGTTGCAGGGTTTTTACAGTTGGTGCTGTTGGTTTGGGAGGTTAATAGCTATAGGACTTAGAGGTTAGGTATTGAGGTATGATCTGCCTAAGAGTTGCAGGGTTTTTACAGTTGAGGCTGTTGGTCTGGGAGGTTAATAGCTATAGGACTTAGAGGTTAGGTCTTGAGGTATGATCTGCCTAAGAGTTGCAGGGTTTTCACAGTTGAGGCTGTTGGTCTGTTAGGTTAATAGCTATACTTAGAGGTTAGGTATTGAGGTATGATCTGCCTAAGAGTTGCGGGGTTTTACAGTTGAGGCTGTTGGTCTGGGAGGTTAATAGCTATATGACTTAGGGGTTAGGTCTTGAGGTATGATCTGCATAACAGTAGATGAGTTTTCACAGTTGAGGCTGTTGGTCTGGGAGGTTAATAGCTATAGGACTTAGAGGTTAGGTCTTGATGTATGATCTGCCTAAGAGTTACAGGGTTTTTACAGTTGAGGCTGTTGATTTGGGAGGCCAATAACTGTAGGATTTAGACGTTAGGTCTTGAGGTATGATCTGCCTAAGAGTTGCAGGGCTTTTACAGTTGATGCTGTTGGTTTGGGAGGTTAATAGCTATAGGACTTAGAGGTTAGGTCTTGAGGTATGATCTGCCTAAGAGTTACAAGGTTTTCACAGTTGAGGCTGTTGGTCTGGGAGGTTAATAGCTATGCGACTTAGAGGTTAGGTATTGAGGTATGATCCGCCTAAGAGTTGCAGGGTTTTCACAGTTGAGGCTGTTGGTCTGGGAGGTTAATAGCTATAGTACTTAGAGGTTAGGTATTGAGGTATGACCTGCCTAAGAGTTGCGGGGTTTTACAGTTGAGGCTGTTGGTCTGGGAGGTTAATAGCTATAGGACTTAGAGGTTAGGTCTTGAGGTATGATCTGCATAACAGTTGAAGGGTTTTCACAGTTGAGCCTTTGGTCTGGGAGGTTAATAGCTATAGGACTTAGAGGTTAGGTCTTGAGGTATGATTGCATAACAGTAGATGGGTTTTCACAGTTGAGGCTGTTGGTTTGGGAGGTTAATAGCTATAGGACTTAGAGGTTAGGTCTTGAGGTATGATCTGCCTAAGAGTTGCAGGGTTTTCACAGTTGAGGCTGTTGGTCTGGGAGGTTAATAGCTATAGGACTTAGAGGTTAGGTCTTGAGGTATGATTGCATAACAGTAGATGGGTTTTCACAGTTGAGGCTGTTGGTTTGGGAGGTTAATAGCTATAGGACTTAGAGGTTAAGTCTTGAGGTATGATCTGCCTAAGAGTTGCAGGGTTTTCACAGTTGAGGCTGTTGGTCTGGGAGGTTAATAGCTATAGGACTTAGAGGTTAAGTCTTGAGGTATGATCTGCCTAAGAGTTGCAGGGTTTTTACAGTTGAGGCTGTTGGTCTGGGAGGTTAATAGCTATAGGACTTAGAGGTTAGGTCTTGAGGTATGATCTGCCTAAGAGTTGCAGGGTTTTAACAGTTGAGGCTGTTGGTCTGGGAGGTTAATAGCTATAGGACTTAGAGGTTAGGTCTTGAGGTATGATCTGCCTAAGAGTTGCAGGGTTTTCACAGTTGAGGCTGTTGGTCTGAGAGGTTAATAGCTATAGGACTTAGAGGTTAAGTCTTGAGGTATGATCTGCCTAAGAGTTGCAGGGTTTTTACAGTTGATGCTGTTGGTTTGGGAGGTTAATAGCTATAGGACTTGTAGGTTAGGTCTTGAGGTATGATCTGCCTAAGAGTAGCAGGGTTTTTACAGTTGAGGCTGTTGGTTTGGGAGGTTAATAGCTATAGGAGTTAGAGGTTAGGTCTTGAGGTATGATCTGCATTATAGTAGATGGGTTTTCACAGTTGAGGCTG
The DNA here is from genome assembly GCA_030765055.1 of Mantis religiosa. Lineage (NCBI taxonomy): Eukaryota > Metazoa > Arthropoda > Insecta > Mantodea > Mantidae > Mantis > Mantis religiosa. Next base: position 260,850,232 of record CM060947.1, on the reverse strand, counting down.
TTGGTTTGGGAGGTCAATAACTGTAGGATTTAGACGTTATGTCTTGAGGTATATTCTGGGACTCTAGGGTTAAGAATTGCAGGGTTTCTTAGTTAAACTCTGCTGGTATGGAGCTTGATGCTGTGGGATTTAGAGGTTAGGTCTTGAGGTATGATATGGGGCTCTAGGGTTAAGAGTTGCAGGATGTTAACACGAAACAATGAAGCTACTACGGCGTGTTTGTTTCACATTAAGCTAACATAATAAAATAAAATTTTAATGAGAAAAATTATGACCGTAAAAAAATTTTAATCATTCTTTATTGAGCCCGCCTCGATAGCGTGGTGCTAGCATGTCTGTCTCACGTTCAAGAGGTGCCGAGTTCGAATATCGGTCAGGGTGAGGTACCTGTATAAGGTTTTGCAGGGGTTTTCGATCTCCTGAAAGGCGAATTTTGGGTAACTCTAAGCTCTATGGACCCTGGGTTCATTTGAGCATCATTTCATCCATTCCATTCATCGTCCGATATGACTTAACGTTGGAGGACGTAAATTACAAAAAAAAAAAAAAACAAAAAAAAAAAAACAGTTTTTAAGTTTTCACTTCTGTCGTACGGTCTTAAACACACACATTTTTTATTATTTCAAAACAGCTTTCTAGCAAAACAATCAAGTTTAGATAATTAAGTATAGCTACAAAATGCTGCAGAATAAAGAATTATTCAGAGGAAACATTAAACTGTTGATATAAATCTGTTGACAAACAAAAGAGGAAAGCGAATGCGGACATTATTATGCCAGGCAGTTAGAGAGGTAATTCTACCCAAAAATGGCGTCGATAATAATATATTTCATTAGGGAGCGGTTTTTATGGCTTAGCTACTGCTATTTAATATTGCAGACTCGCTTGACGCAGCGCACGTTTTATAAAATGCCTGATTATACGGAACGCTATTGATTCATTATGCAACTTGACAATGTAAGCCGATAGTTTCACAGCGAGAATTAAATTATAAAACACATAGGGAAAATGTCATAGTCGACCCACGAATTTGACATCCAGAGCTCATGTTTCGGGTTGTTACTGAACCAGTGGCGGATCAAGCATTTGTTTAATTTATGTCAATTTAGCACACTCTGATTAATTTATTCAAAATGAAAGAGGAAAACCAAGAATTTATGTTTTATTAATTAGTTAATGATCATAATTGTTTATTAAGGGGAGGCGAGTAGACAAGATGGATTACTTAGGCATAACCATAGACAGCCGATTCACTTTCAACGACCACATAAACAAAGTGAGTGAAAAATGCATCAAATTAATCAATGCGCTTTCTAAATCGGCAAGGATAGTTTGGGGCTTAAAAAACCAGGCTCTAGAAATAATATATAAAGGAGCAATACTGCCAATTCTATTATACGCTGCACAAGTCTGGATAGAATCATTAGAAAAGAAACACAACCAAACGAAATATGTTAGAGTTCAAAGACTAATGCTCACAAGGATGGTAAAAGCATATCGGACAATTTCCCATGAAGAACTCTGCATAATCACAGGAAAAATACCCATAGACTTAAAGGCAAGAGAGGTGGCTGAACTATATAACATAAAAACAGGAAAAACCATCACTGAATACCAAATAGACCGCCCTGAAAACCCAAAGAATTGGCTCCACCCAGCTGACTTTCAAGGCACAAGAGATCCAAAAATAGGAAACAATGAAAATACAGTGTGGCAAATATATACAGATGGAAGCAAAAGTGACGTAGGAGTGGGAGCAGGAGTAGCCATATACAGACAAAACCAGCTGATAAACCAACAAAAATACAAACTCAATGAAAGATGCTCAAATAATCAGGCAGAGCAACTGGCAATTGCAAAAGCGCTGGAATTATTAGAAACGACGGACACTGAAGACACAGATAACAAAACAGTAACCATACACACAGACAGTAGAATAACAATTGACTCCATAGACGATTGCAATAATCACAATAACCTAACAGAGAAAATACGAAAAACTACAGCAATACTCAGAGCAAAAGATTGGAAAATACAATTCAAATGGGTAAAGGCTCATATTGGAGTAGAGGGTATGAGGTGGCTGACAGACTGGCAAAGAATGCAGAAAAAACTAATGAAATATACTACAACAAATTACCGCTCACAGCAATAAAACAAATCCTTCGGAAATCGACAAAAAACAAATGGCAGCAGAAATGTGAACAGAGTACAAAAGGCACAACCACAAAGGAATTCTTCCCAACAGTGAAAAGCAGACTCACAAACAAGTTCTACCTAACACCAAACATGACAACAATACTTACAGGACACGGAAATATCAACACTTATCTCAACAGACTCAAGATCGTTAGCAGCCCTGAGTGTTCATGCAGGAGAGGAGCCCAAACGGTGGATCACATAATATTCGAGTGCAGTGTGGTGAATAGTGCAAGAGAAACTCTAAAACATAGTGTTCTTAGAGCTGATAACTGGCCAACACACAAGTCAATACTAATTAAAAGACATTTAAAATCATTTACAAAATTTGTAAACTCTATAGACTTTCAAGTACTAAAAGGAACTAATATGTAATACAAGCAAAATACTAAATGGTTCACATCAAAACTGAAAAAATAAGTGTTTTGAGAAAACTACACAACCAATGTATACAAAAATCACAAAAGGAGTGAAAAGCATGTAGTACTACTTATGTAGTGGAGCATGTAGAGATCAGGAATAAAAAAAGGGGGAGGTATCTGTGAAAAATGCTAAAATCCAGAGTTTACTTCCGAACTACTTGAAATTTTGTCGTTAGGTGGGGTATAGGGAATCTAGTGAAGCTTTCAAAATTCATCTCTCTCTTAAATAGTTTTGTCAAAACACATTTAGTCCTTTTTATAGTATGATTTTTGTATGTTATATAGAAAGTCCCAGGTCATACAGTTTTTCTTTTAGTAACTTTAAATTTTAGATTCAGGTTTCTCTGTACATCAGTTACAAAAGTTGCTATAGTGTGTATCAGGTATTTCTTGAGAAAAATTATGTTTGAATATATTACATTTTACTTAATTTTTTATGCAATTTTGACATTTAAAATTCAATAATAAATAAACCATTTAATTTAAATAAACAAAATCACAAACTTTTATTAAAAATTTATTTAGGAATAGCTATGCAAAGTTCAATACAAATTCGTTGAGAATTGCAGAAGTTGGAGCATTTTGAAGATACAAAAATGTTCAAAAATTGAAAGTGGAGAGAAATGAACTTAAAGATTTAGTTAGAAATTACACTACTTTCTTTAGTTTGAAAACTCCATGCATCATATGCAGGCCCTACAGCTATCTCATTGCCTTCTTTATCTTTAATTTGGTTACCTCTGGCTATTTTTTATAATTTTGTTATCTACAATACTTTTTACCAAAAAAAAATGATAATTTAATTTTTTGCTGCAATTTCTTTACATTAGGAAACATTACGTTTTGTTATACCTGATTGGAACTTTGGATTCTGGTTTCTTTAGATAATAGTTACTAAACTATATATGTATTTTCACTTAATTATCGGAAGCCACGGCCAGCTAGCAGCCGGGTGGGTGGCAGGAGGCATTTAGCACACGCCTACCCATTTATCTTGTAGCGTTGACGAGGGAATGGTTGGAAAAACATCACTAGGCATCTCTTTCCCCTCCCCCGCAGTCTGGAACAGTTGGGATATTTAATCTAATCCGGAACCTTCTAGATAGGTCAGTTGGTCTTATATAAGCGACGTGCTGGGCTGGAGAGATTTGAGCTCTTGGCGAGCAGCCGTGAGGAGCGCCGAGTGAGTGTACGGACTGGAAGACTGTGTACGTGTATCAGAGGAGTTGTACGTAATTGCGAGTGCAGAGTGGACCTGTGATAGACGAACTGGTGAATTGTAATTGTGTGCGCTACGTAATTCTATGTAATCGGCAAGTGTTCCGACTGTAATTCGGTGGAAATAAAGATCATTTTGAGTTTGTACAATTGGACTTTTAATTTCACGAACCCACAAAGTCACAGTATATACTCATTTTCCCATGTCTAATGGTTCTGGAGGAGAAATTTTAAGGAATATGATAGAATTTTCTTGACGTTTTCTCAATTTTTTGTTTTCAATACATATCATTATTAAGTTTATGAATTACAGCAATAATGATACCAATTTTACTGTAAAATTATCTAGGAATATACATATATGCAAAACTTAAAGAAATGCATGGAAAACTTTAGTTTCTGGACTATAAAGTGTATTAGAAATGCTAAAAGTTGGACATGAAGGAAAATATTGTTAGAAGCTATAAATATAAACAACAACTTTTTCTATGTTTCAAAACCCTCCTGCACTATATGAAGACCACTCAGCTAGTTTACTATCCTCTTCTGTTTTTAATTTAGTCACCTTTAACTGCTGCTTGGCAGATTTATATTTGCTCAATGAACCTTGAGTACTTTGTGTTGGCTTTCACCTATCCCTAATACTGCTATTTTTTTTTGCTAACAAGACCTATTTGCTTGCTGCAACTTTTGCCTTAACTTTAAGCCTATCTTTATAACCCATATTAAAACCACTAACAGCTGCAATTACTGCAATTTGCAATTTCTTTCTTAATACTAAAACCTCTTTGTAACATTACTCCATGGAAACTTTCATTAGCATTCTGTGCTTCTCCTTTAATGCGACTTTCCCATAGAATAGTACTAACTAATCTCTTTATTTTTGTATATGAGATGGAAATTGTAAGTAGAACAGTTCATGCAATTCATACCCATGATCATACAAAACTTCTGCATAGAAATATGACCCTTACTAATGCCCAGAAATACATCAACCAGTCTTCTATTTACATCAAAAGGTGACCTACTAGAATCACTGTTAACTCTTGGGCTATAATATGTTTTCAATTAACATTTGCCTCAAGCATAGCATTCTAGTACCATTACTTACTATTATGGCTAGAAAACCTTAAAGTTTCATTGTATTTTGCTTTGAGATAGCCACTGTAATCCTAACCTAAACTGGTATGAATCATATACCTACTGTTGCAACAAGAAAGCAAGCGAAAAATTATGAGTCTAAATCTTACAAGGTTAAATCAATTTCAAGTACAAACAGTAAAAAAAAAAAAAAAAAAAAAAAAAAAAAAAAAAAAAAAAAAAAGACAAATACACAAGGTGCCATGACCCACGATAATTTTTAATCTTACAGCTCACATAACTATCCCACTAATCTCAAATACATAATTCTGCAGCAATTTATCGGCAGTGAAGCCACGTGGTTGTCGGAAAACCAGAGAAAATGTCACTGACATCGAATCCGTGAGTCCTGAATTTGAGTTGCACACTTTACCGCAGTATTTCGCATGAAGGGTTTAGAAGTAAGAGAAGACGAGTAGGGAAAGTTTGTGAAGCTAATACTAGAAACTACTTGTGCATCTGGAAGTTATGTAGCACGGACGGAGTTGCAAGTCTTTCAATATTGTCACAGACACATGACAAGCTCCCGGCGTGCGTACGTACAGTTAGTTCCTGCTCCTGTCTCAACAGGGACAAGCTGACAGATATTACAACAAAGGTTAACTGTCTGTCCTCCATTCTTAGCTCTCCTGCAATACACTCGTTCCTCTATCTACTTGAAGATAAACATTATCTTATTGTAGTTACAAGGGAATGCAGTAGACTTTAAGTGATAGACAAATGTTTTACATACATGACATTCTCTACTCTTGTACAAACACTTATTGCTCTATCTACTTCAGGATAAACATTATCTTATTGTAGTTACAAGGGAATAAAGTAGACTTTAAGTGATAGTCAAATGTTTTACATACATGACTTTCTCTACTCTTGTACACAGACTTATTGCTCTATCTACTTCAAGATAAACATTATCTTATTGTAGTTACAAGGGAATGCAGTAGACTTTAAGTGATAGACAAATGTTTTACATACATGACATTCTCTACTCTTGTACAAACACTTATTGCTCTATCTACTTCAGGATAAACATTATCTTATTGTAGTTACAAGGGAATAAAGTAGACTTTAAGTGATAGTCAAATGTTTTATATACATGACTTTCTCTATTCTTGTACAAACACTTATTGCTCTATCTACTTCAAGATAAACATTATCTTTTTGTAGTTACAAGGGAATACAGTAGACTTTAAGTGATAGTCAAATGTTTTATATACATGACTTTCTCTACTCTTGTACAAACACTTATTGCTCTATCTACTTCAAGATAAACATTATCTTATTGTAGTTACAAGGGAATACAGTAGACTTTAAGTGATAGTCAAATGTTTTGTATACACGACATTCTCTGCTCTTGTACAAACACTTATTGCTCTATCTACTTCAAGATAAACATTATATTATTGTAGTTACAAGGGAAGACAGTGGATAAATAATATCTTACTACCCAAAAAGCCTACATTTCCGTAAAGTGACACAATTTATGATAAAGTGCATGTTTATGCAGTGAGTGATTTCTGAGACAGTCCATGATATTGGTCTGAATTTTTGCAATACTGTCACTTTTTCAAATAGGATTTCGCTATATTTTTATCTCTTGGCCATGCAAATAGAATGTAACTACAAATACTCATTTAAAGAACCACGTATTCATAACAAATGAAATGCATTTCTAGAACTGTCTGGAAATTTGCATTTCACTTTTTGTGAAGATAAATTAAATATACTATAAGTTAGTTAAAATAATGTAGCGGATTTTGTGTATAATAATGATTTATAATATTTGTTAAAATCAGTATGAGTATATATATTTTTACCAGTGTTTCATTGTTGTTAGTGATTGAGATCTACCTTCATATCTCATTTGTGCACAGTTTGTAATAATTCTAGCCAATGTACTCCAGCGTGGGTTCATGGTTTGGCAGATCCTCCCATAAAACCCATCGAGTTTACTGGTGGAGATGATCAAAGCTTGGTCTCCTTCAGATTGTTTACTTCATAGCTTTCTTCTTCATTATTTGCTCAGGTATCTCGCCTGTCTCTCTTCGAGGACGATTTTGTGTGCCTTTCCTAAAACTGTTTCACTTTTGTTTTTATTATTATAGAGCACCTACTTTCAATGAATTCTCAACTTCGAATTATCTGCTGGAATGCAATTCTTTATACTACGGACATCATCATCATCATCATCATCATCATCATCATTGCCCGCCTCGGTAGCGTGGTGGTAGAGTGTCTGCCTCACGTTCACGAGGTCCCGAATCTCGGTCAGGGTGAGTTACCTGGATAAGGTTCTTTCCGGGGTTTTCCCTTATCCCGAAAGACGAATGTCAGGTAACTCTAAGCTCTATGGACCCTGGGCTCATTTGAGCATTATTTCACCCATTCCATTCATCGTCTGATATAACTTAACGTTGGAGGACGTAAAATCACTACATCATCATCATCATCATCATCATCATCATCATCATCATCATCATCATCATCATCATCATCATCATCATCATCATCATCATCATCATCATCATCAAGGATTGGGCCCCGTGACTCGTTCCGTTCTCTTCAAGAGCCTGCTGATCCAGCGTAGAGCTGAGCGTCCCACATCTCTCTTTCCCTTTGGCATATAATCTAAAACTCTTCTTGGAAGTCGTTCCGCGTCCATTCTCAAAATATGATTTTTCCATTCATTTTTGTTCTTTATTATTTTAATGTTAAAATTAAAAATCTCAAGTTCTTCTCTAATTTTTTCATTTCTTAGGTGGTCTATTCTTTTATAACCTGCCACGCTTCTCAAAAATCTCATCTCTGCCGATTCTAGCTGTTTGTGTTAGTTCTTTGTCAGGGTACATATTTCGGAACCGTATGTTAACGTTGGGAATGCCATTATCTTATAAAATTTCATCTTTGTTTCCTTTCGTGTTTTCCTGCTCAGCGTTCTTATTATAGTCCCACACATTTGATTGAATCTGTTTAATTTCACCTCCATATCGTTGTTGTTGTTTGCTACTGCTACTGTGTAGCTTAGATAGTTAAAACTATTAACCTGTTTTATTATTTTATTATTTATAACTATTTTTGCTCTTATGTTGTTGTTCTTTCCTCTAAAAACCATTACTTTAGTTTTGTATTCTGAGCAGGGGCGGCTGGTGGCTCTGAAAATCGGTGGTTCACAAATTTATCCATGCAATTTAATTTTTTTAAAGTAACAAACGGTTGTTTAAGCCTACCACTATAGACTGCTGTATACACAAGTTAACGGTAATTCACAGCGTATAACACAACATGCGTATTTCAGAAACACTCTAGAGCATAACACTCTTCTATTTATGCAGCTAAAAATGGACTTGATATCTCTTCATGGCAGACTTCAAGTGTACATTGCAAGATTTCGTTCTGGATTGTCTTGGAGGTTCCCTTAAACACTGTAGCATTCTCCATATAGGTTTTTCAGAACACAGACTAGCTCTGCACTGAAGTTTATCAGTCCTCGAAAAATACCAAGGTTGCTTGACGTAGCTGAATCATCGTGTCCTGGTAGAGCTAACTCAAAGGCTCCACAAAACCTAATGCAGTTAACAATAATGTTTAAAACATACCTATTTTGAGCCACTTTCTGGCTGTGTTCTTCAATTGTTCTCCGATATGCACTGTCCATCTGCTTTGCTATATTTACATTGTCGAGCATAGCAAAACTGTGTTTTTCATGTGCAGTTTTTAAGTTACGTGTTTTTAGCGCGATCATGAAGATGCTGCAAAGCATTCACGCCATGTTTTGTTCACGGATCTTCACCGCCAAAGAGAACGCAAGGAAAGCAAAACAGGCTATTTTTAATATTACAACCACACATCAAATTATATTTCTCATATACGTTGTTGTTAAAGTTCCTGTTCAAATATCTGGTTTTTGTTTTGACTATCTATATGATTTTTATATTTGGCGTGGGACTTCCAAGTCGCTTATTTTCGGTTTTTTCTTCTAAGCTCATTTTTAAAAAGGATGTGCTAATAGACGCTTTATGGAATTCATTGTTTCTCCTTATATAACACAATATACTTGTATTTAAACAGGTCACTCTTATTCACTACTCAAAGCACGACACAGCTAACAAAACACGGCACAAAACATGTGGTTATGCTCTGGTAGGTAATAGTAATCTGTGGTAATAGGTGACCGATGCGAACATTTAATATGAGAGTAATGGGTGGCGCTGAAAACAGAAGGAGAAGGCTCGGCATTCACTATTCTCTGGCTGCTAGGTTAACCAACCTTATGCAATCATAAGCTCCACCCTTCCCCCCTACTTGCCTCGGCACATCGTAGGTTCATCCTGCCGTATACCTCCCCATTGTATACCAGTGGTTTGCAACTAAGGGTGAACTACTTGGCACCTGCAACCAATACAGCGCGCTGAGGGCCACGCACTAGATAAGGTCGAACTGAACGCCAAATGGAACATGCCCTTGCATTAAAGGGAGACCCAGCATTTTGGTTGTAGCGCAAACATGCTATCCCATTGAGAAGCCGCCCCTGATTCTGAGATTGAAAGGTTATATGTTTCCGCTATGTTGTTTAAGCGATATACTGCTCTTTGTATGTCATCTTCTGAGTGGGATATTATCACTTGATCATCAGCAAATAATACTGTATTTAATATTATGTTTCCATTCACTACATTTTGTTTTATACTTTGCTGCCATTCTTGTACCATATTATCAATATAGATATTAAGGATTATAGGTGATAGAGGGCATCCTTGTCGTACTCCTTTATTTATGTCCACTGCTTCTGTTTTACTTCCATTCTTTGTTATTCCTGTTGTAGTGTTTATATATATACAGGGTGAGTCACCTAAAACTTGCACCGTAAATATTTCTGAAATGGTATGTGCTATTGATATGTGGTTTTCACGGAATTGAACTATAGGTTGGGGCTCGCATTTTCAAATGATACACAGATTTTTATAAGTCTTAGAAAGTGTATTTATGTACAAAAGTTACATTTTTTTAAATGGAAAAATGCGTATTGACATTAAGAAAATAAAAGTAGTATAAATTAGAATGTCAGTGGTGATTTTTGCACGATTCTAATGTAAGTAGTTTACGAGAAATCGTCATTTGTACAAAACGGGACAATGGCTAGGACAAACTAAAGAAAAACAAGTGAATGAAGAAAAATGAGGATTCTGACAAGTAAACAAAACTGTACCCTCAAAGCCTGTGTTCAAAATGAGCACCACCAGCTTCAATACAAGCTTCCAGTCTAGTATGTAAAGATTGCTGTACACGTTATAGCATTTCAGTGGAAATTTCAGCGCAGGCAGCAGTAATACGCCGTTTCATATCTTCTGGTGTAGTTGGTATGTCCTTGTAGACAGTGTCTTTCAGCTTCCCCCACAGAAAAAAATCTAAAGGAGTCAAATCTGGTGAACGGGCCGGCCAAGGTACAGGTCCCCTTCGTCCAATCCACCGATTTTGAAACAATCCTTGAAGATAAGCTGTAGTAATTCGTGCACTATGGGCCGGACAGCCATCATGTTGATACCACAGATTCCTCCTAGTCTGAAGGGGAACGTCTTCTAACATCTGTGGAAGATCGTCTGTTAGGAGGTTGAGATACTTCTGTGAATTCAGTGTTCCTTCTATGAAAAAAGGGCCAATGATGTGATGGTTCACTATTCCACACCACACGTTCACACTCCATGGATGCTGACGTTCTACCTGACGCAGCCAACGAGGATTGTCAACAGACCAATAGTGCATATTTTTTAGATTTACTTGGCCATGATTAGTAAATGTTGCTTCATCAGTGAACAAGATACATGACAAATTTGGAGTATCATGTCTCAATGCCCATGTACAAAAGTTCACACGATTCTCAAAATCATCGCCATGCAGCACTTGATGGAGAGAGATGTGATACGGATGGAACTTATGACGATGGAGGATGCGGATTACACTTCTTTGACTGATGCCGCTTCCTCGTGCGATTGCACGAGAACTAATGTGGGGATCTACTGCAACAGCAGCTAGAACATTAATTTCTCCTTGCTCTCCAGTTGCTCGTTTGTTTCTGGTGCGTTTTCTAGACGTTATACTACCACTTTCACGTAATTGGTTGAAGAGGTTCACAAATAATTGACGAGATGGTTGACGTCTATTCGGATATGTTTCCAAGTACACTGTACAAGAAAGAACTGCATTCTTTCTACATTCACCATAAACTATGAGCATATCTGCTTTTTCTGCATTGGTAAATACCATCTTCCAAGCACGTCCTACTGCTTCAACTATCACAAAATAACTGCCAGTGTAGACAAAACACATTGTAAACAAACATAACAACATCCTAGCCTAGCAACTAAGCAATTGAATGGAACAAACAATTTTCAATTTTCAAATGACGATTTCTTGTAAACTACTTACATTAGAATCGTGCAAAAAACACCATTGACATTCTAATTTATTCTACTTTTATTTTCTTAATGTCAATACGCATTGTTCCATTTAAAAAATGTAACTTTTGTACATAAATACACTTTATAAAAATTATAAAAATCTGTGTATCATTTGAAAATGCGAGCCCCTGCCTATAGTTCAATTCCGTGAAAACCGCATATCAATAGCACATACCATTTCAGAAATATTTACGGTGCAAGTTTTAAGTGACTCACCCTGTATATATATATATATATATATATATATATATATATATATCTTGTACAGTTCCTATTAAATGTGCTCGTATTCCACAATTTTACATCGCTATTCAAAGTTTATCCCTTAAAACCGAATCGAAGGCTTTAAAATAGTCAACAAAAAGCATAAATATGTCAACAATTAGTTGTTGAATTTTAAATATACTATCCGTGCATGATCTTTCTTTTCTAAATCCGTAAGACGGAGGACACGCAAGGAATTTTACCAATTAACACTAAATTCCCATGGTTTCCACAGACCTGAGTAAACAAGATGTTAACAACATCGGACCATAAACAAAACATTCCAAGGGTATGAAGCACTTGGTAGACCTCTGGTGGTGTTCGGGTGAACTTGGCCAACCAAACGTGATATGAATCGAAATGAGCAGAAAATGAGGGAATTGGTGTGCCCTGAAATTTAAACAGGTGCTCCGCCAAATTGCATTCCGATAATGAGAAACTGCTTTTTGGCTGATAGATGTCCATGCAAACGCACATAAAAATATTGTGTGTAGGCGACACAGCGTGAGTGGGAAAATATATATTTTACCATTGCGAGCAAATATTTTACTTCACTAGATCAGGCTGGAAATAGAATCTACATGTTTCCAAGTCAACAATAACGCAGCCATAAACCTGCAAACAGAACGTTAACGTCTCTTAAATTCGGCTCCGTTCAATAGGATTTCAGCCTGATAAAATACTCTCTGCGTAGTTACCTGTACAGTCACTTACAAAAAAAAATGACATACATGAGGACTGTTAAAAAAAGAACCATCGTAATCTTTTACGGTCCTAATTTTTCGCACTAAAATTCAAACTTATTATATTCTGTTAGCTTAATGTGAAAAATGTACACGCCGTAGTAGTTTCATTGTTTGTACTCCCGGTTCCCGCCTGTGGGAACCAGGCAAGTTCACACATGTTGAGTATCGCCTACTGCTGCAATGGAGGTAACACGCGAGGAACAATATGTGGCTTTGAAATTCTGCTTTCGCCTCAACAGATCTTCAGTTGAGGTCTATATAATGTTACAGAAGGCCTATGGAGAGTCTGTTCTTTCCTACAGCACAGCTCGAAGGTGGTTTAAAATATTAAAACAGAGCAAACATCAATTTCAAGGGAAGCTAGAACCGGTGCTCCAGTTACTGCCTTTACGGAAGAAACCATCAAGGCTGCTGTTGCCATTGTGAGAGAGGATCGACGAATTATATTAAGATCACTTTCTGAAATACTGCCACCCGAAGGTCGGAACTCCCTATAGAACCGACCGGCAGCAGCAGGAGACGGTAGGCGTTCGCCACGCCCAGTCATTTGTCTTATAGCGGTAACGAGGGTTGGCTGGAAAAGGATCACTGTGTCGCCTCTTTTCGCTCCACCTGAGTTCTCGAACTTACGGGATATTTCATCTAATCCAGAACCTTCTAGATTGGCCAGGTGACCCCATATAAGCAGCACGTCGGGCTGGAGGAAAGTCAGTGCTTGGCAAGCAGCGAAGTAGCACCGTGGTAGTGAATGGACGAGAAGACTGTGTGCGTGCAACGGAAGAATTTACATAATTGTGACCGTACAGTGGAACTGCAACGGACGAACTGGTGAATTGTAATTGTGTGCATTACGTAATTCTGTGTAATTGGCAAGTATTCAACTGTAAGTCGGTGGAAATAAAGAACATGGTTGAGTTTGTGTAATTGGACTTTTCATTTCACGAACCCACAAAGTCACAATACTGAACATTTCATTGAGGGTCACCCACACATTGGTGACAGAAACATTACACATGAGACGTGTTTGTGCACGATGGGTTCCAACACTGTTATTCCCAAACAAAAGGACATTCGCATGTAGGTCTGCATGCAGTTAAAGTTGATGTTAGATAAGATCCGGAGTTTCTTTCAAACATAATCACTGCTGATGAAACTTGACTACATCATTTTGATCCTGAGAGCAAACAGCAAAGCTCAGTGTGGAAATCTCCTTCATCACCAACCCCCAAAAAGGCAAAAGTGGTTGCTTCTTCTGGGAAAGATCTCGTTCTTTGATATTCATGAAATGGTTTATCAGCATGTTGTAGCTGCACACACATCAGTAACTGGAAAATACTACAGGGATGTCCTGAAAATATTGCAAGTTCGTATCAAGCGCAAAAGACCACATTTCCGTGAAGCAGGCTGGATGCTGTACTACGATAATGCGCGGCCGCATATTGCCAATGTTGTTGCTGAATATCTTGCAAAAATCAACGTGAAGTTCATCCCTCACCCTCCCTATAGTCCATATTTAGCCCCATGTTACTCTTTTCTATTCCTAAACTTGAAGAAACGCCTTCGTGGGAGACATTATCCATCATCAGAAGCAGTGGTGAAGGCTGCGGAGGCGATTTTGAAGGATCTCTCAAAAATGGTTTACAGCATGTCTTTGAAGACTGGCAGAAACGCTGGGAAAAGTGCATCACATTCAGGGGAGACTATTTTGAGAAGGGCCATCAAAGTTATGAGGATGTGTTAGGGTACGTTGTCAAAAAATATTTTGATAATTCTTTATTCAACAGCTCTCGTATTTGTTCTGCCCCTGTAGTCTACACTATTACACCTACAAAAACTGACTAGGGATTCAAAAAAGCATGGTATCGTTGACATTGTTTCCATTTATCAATACTTATTTCACTTATTTTTGCTTGACAAACGAAATGCAAGTAGGCAGAGCCAGTGCGCCTTCTACTGTTTTTACAATCCTCTGTGAAAGGGATTTATTTAGGTATTCAGAGTTGAGTGGACGTCTGCGAGCATTCAAAAGAGTTCATTGTGTTACCACTTGCAGAGCAGATCAAGTGGAAAAGAACCGTTGACCGCTTGTAGTCGACATCATTACGAAAATGGGGACCAATCGATTACTCTGTCGTCTTAGCAAAGAAAAATTTGTGACTGCAAAGCTTCCTTAAGGCGGTTCAAAAGACTTTCGGGAATAAACCCTTCCTGCAACCCTATTAATGTACAGAAATTGTTTGTTGTACGTATAACTACTACAGGATATAAAAATTGTTACTCTTTTCTTTAATTTACGTCCTCCAACGTTAAATCATATCATACGGTAAATGAAATGATTTCCAAATAAGTACAGGGTACATAGAGCTTAGAGTTGCCAGACATTCATCTTTCAGGATAAGAGAAAACCTCCAACGTTAAGTCATATCGGACGATGAATGAAATGATGTTCAAATGAGTACAGGGTACATAGAGCTTAGAGTTACCAGACATTCATCTTTCAGGATAAGAGAAAACCTCCAACGTTAAGTCATATCAAACGATGAATGAAATGATGTTCAAATAAGTACAGGGTACATAGAGCTTAGAGTTACCAGACATTCATCTTTAAGGATAAGAGAAAACCTCCAACGTTAAGTCATATCAGACGATGAATGAAATGATGTTCAAATGAGTACAGGGTACATAGAGCTTAGAGTTACCAGACATTCATCTTTAAGGATAAGAGAAAACCTCCAACGTTAAGTCATATCGGATGATGAATGAAATGATGTTCAAATGAGTACAGGGTACATAGAGCTTAGAGTTACCAGACATTCATCTTTCAGGATAGGAGAAAACCTCCAACGTTAAGTGATATCGGACGATGAATAAAATGATGTTCAAATGAGTACAGGGTACATAGAGCTTAGAGTTACCAGACATTCATCTTTCAGGATAAGAGAAAACCTCCAACGTTAAGTCACATAGGACGATGAATGAGATGATGTTCAAATGAGTACAGGGTACATAGAGCTTATAGTTACCAGACATTCATCTTTCAGGATAAGGGAAAGCCTCAACTTTAGGTAATATCGGACGATGAATGAAATGTCCAATGAGTACAGGGTACATAGAGCTTAGAGTTACCAGACATTCATCTTTCAGGATAAGAGAAAACCTCCAACGTTAAGTGATATCGGACGATGAATGAAATGATGTTCAGATGAGTACAGGGTATATAGAGCTTAGAGTTACCAGACATTCATCTTTCAGGATAAGGGAAAGCCTCAACTTTAGGTAATATCGGACGATGAATGAAATGTCCAATGAGTACAGGGTACATAGAGCTTAGAGTTACCAGACATTCATCTTTCAGGATAAGAGAAAACCTCCAACGTTAAGTGATATCGGACGATGAATGAAATGATGTTCAGATGAGTACAGGGTATATAGAGCTTATAGTTACCAGACATTCATCTTTCAGGATAAGGGAAAGCCTCAACTTTAGGTAATATCGGACGATGAATGAAATGTCCAATGAGTACAGGGTACATAGAGCTTAGAGTTACCAGACATTCATCTTTCAGGATAAGAGAAAACCTCCAACGTTAAGTGATATCGGACGATGAATAAAATGATGTTCAGATGAGTACAGGGTATATAGAGCTTAGAGTTACCAGACATTCATCTTTCAGGATAAGAGAAAACCTCCAACGTTAAGTCACATAGGACGATGAATGAGATGATGTTCAAATGAGTACAAGGTACATAGAGCTTAGAGTTACCAGACATTCATCTTTCAGGATAAGGGAAAGCCTCAACTTTAGGTAATATCGGACGATGAATGAAATGTCCAATGAGTACAGGCTACATAGAGCTTAGACCTACCAAACATTTATCTATCAGGAGAAGAGAAAACAGCAGTAACTGGAGCATCGGGTCCACCTTCCTTTGAAATTGAATGTCTCCCCTCTTTAAACATTTTAAACCACCTTCGAGCTGTGCTGTAGGGAAGAACAGACTCTCCATAGGCCTCATGTAACATTGTATAGGCCTCAACTGAAGATTTGTTGAGACGAAAGCAGTATTTCAAAGCCGCATATTGTTCCTTGCGTGTTACGTCCATTGAGGCGGTAGACGATACTGAACATGTCTGAACTTGCCTGGTTCTCACAGGCGGGAACCAGGAGTACCAACAATGAGCCTCTTACGGCGTATTTGTTTCACATTAAGTTAACAGAATATAATCAGTTTGAATTTTAGTGCGAAAAATATGACCATTCTTTTTAAATAACTGCCCTCGTATAAAGGAAAATTATTTTTTGAAATGTACTTTATCAACCATAACCCTTTATTTGTCAGTAAAATTAACCCAAAGCTACCTTACAATCACCTTCTCTTTGACACAAATGCACAACTCCAGCTTTAGCGTTCTTTTATATTTCTTTGGAATGTACCAACCTACGCTGCTGGTAATTTCTCTGACGTAAACACAACGTTTTCCTCTTACATGGAGCTACATGCGAACTCCAAACACAGCAGCTTCGATATTCGCTAGTGAGCTGCTCCCTCGCTGTTCAGATAGGAAGTGTGGAGGAGGAAACAAGTTGTCCCTCCATGCTATTGTTTAAACCTTTCCGTGACTAAAGTATTGCTTTGTTTTTCATAAATTTAGACGCCAATAATCTCGTAAAAGGTTTATGTGGAGCTCAACGTCTGTTGTTGTTTGGAATTGCTCCGGTATCAATTCGGGTGACCGTATCTAAAGCGGTGGCTTCTTGGATCATACTCTGCGAAAGTCTTAACAAGGAACTTTGATGTTGTGGTAACGTGGCCCTTAATTTCATCCTTCAGGTATGTAAGAGATGAGGTTTGATGAAGTATTACCACAGAAATGTAACGACCAACGAAGAGAGATACCTGAGTCCTCTGATGAGTGCCATTTGAAATTATCGTAACCATCTGTCTGCGGCCATGACCAAGTTTTCGCAGGCATACAGAATGAGGGGGACCACAAGTGAGCCAAAGAGCTGTTACTTCAAACGAACAGGCATTCCGAAGCTCAGCGTGGGGTGCACCTTCAGTACCAGGCAAGTGATGCAATTTACTCATTAATTCCTTCGACCTCTGAAGGTAAATAGCAAAGCTTAGTCAATTGTTTGATTTACACTTCATTTCTGCACGGCAGGATCGCGATTTGACGTAAGAATGCTATTTGTTATAAGGTAATTTCATGAAAAATGAAATCTACATATGAATTTTCTAGGAATGTGTACAGAATTCCTCTTTATTTTGGCAATTATTTTGTACAATATGATCCATATAGACCTGAACCAGTTCAACAGGACATAAGTTCCCTTTGAAAGCTCATAGAATGTAGAGATTTGCTTTAATGATCTCAGTGGCTCTGGAAGGACTGCCAACACTGACAACTGTTGACAGTTGCCAGTCCTAATGTCCATTTTCTTTGATGCGACTGTAGACACTGAAGTTTATATGAGTATCTTCAATACATTTGTGGAGCAGCTGGATGATATCGAATTGAGAGAAGGTTATTTCCAGCAAGATATAGCAATGTGCCGTATATCTAATGACACCATGCAACTTGTAAACAGTTTCTTTGATAATCGAATAATCTCAAAAGTCTGGCTTCCCAGATCCCCTGACCTAATCTCACCAGATTTTTCTTTTGGAGATATCTAAACTATAGAGTGTACAAGAATGGACCACTGACAATGGATGTTCTCAAGAAATTTATTCGAACCGAAATAAGTAACATTGGCGAGGATACTCTCCGTAAAACTTCAGAGAATATGGTGAGACGAGTACAAATATGTATAGATGCTGGTGGAGTTCAGTAGGTTCACTTGTAGCCAGAAAAGGCTGTGAACATTGAACATGTCCAGAGGTATAACGTTTAATAGCATATATATGTACAAAAGTTAACATAAGACACATGTTATAGTACACAGGCAATATGAACAACAATATGGAAAACAAAGCAGGGATAATTATATATGATACAAAATGAAACACTTTTTAAACCAGCTTTCACTTGGCTTATGCCAGTACATCTCAATCTTTTTGCATTGGATACCATTATTGTTATTTATTAAGTACATATACATTAAAAATAAACTTTCAACTTGCATGAAACATTTATTAGTAATGATTTGTCATTGGAATAGTTAAATACTACTTATAGAGCTACAGAAGCATTATCAGGATAATTTGTCATTCAGATAATCTTGTACAGAATAAAAAGATTTTGAGCAAAGGTACTCTCTAACAGCTTTTTTAAAAGCACCGAAATTATCAACTTTTTCTTCAAGAATATTACGAAGTGCGCCAAATATTTTGATAGTTTCATAATACACACCTTTCTGGAAGCAAGAAAGTTTAGCACTGGGATAATGGATATTATACTTTTGTCTAGTGTTTATTTTGTGAATTGCATTATTTGTTGCAAATAAGGCACGATTGCATACAAGGAATATTAGCATCGAGAATATATACATGCAAGGAAGCGTTAATATTGTGACTTTGTGGGTTCGTGAAATGAAAAGTCCAATTGCACCACTCAAAAATGTTCTTTATTTCCACGTAATTACATTCGCAACACTTGCCAATTACACAGTTACGTAATGCACACAATTACAATTCACCAGTCAGTCCATTGCAGTTCCACTTTGCACTCGCAATTACGTAGGCTCCTCCTATGCACGTACGCAGTCCGTTCCTTCACTGGGCGATCCTCACGACTGCTCGACAAGAACTAACTCAATTCACTCACTGCAGCCCTTTTTATAGGAATATCGCCGTTTTCTCGAAGTCTCTCGTTTCAGTGAATCACCGCAAAGGTTCCAGACGGCAGGTGAAGGGGGAAGAGGCGGCCAGCGACAAGTGACACTTCCCTAATCATCCCCTCAGTTAGTGACTGAGATAAATGAGTGGGTGTTGTCCGGATGCCTCAGGTCCCTTCTCAGCTGTCGTTGGTCGGGCTTTCGGATAATTGGGTGACAATATCGTCAATCTTGTAAAAAGATCTTTACAGGAGCATCTGTTGTGGGCGTTAGTAATGATTCTTATAACCCTCTTTTGCATAAGGAATATTTTTTTTTACTTTCTACTGAGTTGCCCCAAAATAATATTTCGTATTCCATAATAGAGTTAAAGTATGCATAATATACTAATTTAAGTGTGTCAATAGAAGTCACATTAACCAGCTCTCGGATAGCATAACAGGCAGAGCTGAGTTTAGGTTATGTGAGCTTTCCAATCTAAACATCTGTCCATTTGAAGGCCCAGAAATTTTATGCTGTCGACTTCTTCTAATAACATATCATTAATCCCGATTTCTATTTGAGTATGTGACGTACGACAGGTTATAAATTTGACCTCTTTTGTTTTGTCTAGATTCACAGATAATTTGTTCGCTTTAAACCAGCATGACACACAGTTCAAGACATAATTCATTTTAATTATAAACTCATTTAAATTTGTACTGGTCACCAGGACACTAGTGTCATCAGCGAAAATAACTGTACTTGCAATGTCCTTTTATGTCCTGTTATTGTTTCAAAAGCCGGTTCATTTGGATTGCACTATATAATGGTAAACAGTAAGACACTTTTGCCATGGAACATGAAATTGTCAATATTTCAAGACATTATCTGAAACAGAAACAAGAGAACGGTGGTCATGCTTCAAATGTTTTGTGAACATCATTCATTGCTTAATATTGATAATTTTATCATTTCCTATCACAATTATAACATTTATGGAATTTAATGTTTGAACTTACTTCCTAAAGATCTAACATTTCATAATTTAACAAGTAATTACCAATTTTGACTGCTTATAATCTTCGTATAACAACCGGTGGGCAAAGCCTCCTGAAAAGTCAGTGCCGACTCTGTTGTATAATGTTAAACAGATAGCGAGTTGGTCGCTTGCATTCAGCGAAAGTTTTCCCTTAGGATTTGTTTGTTGTTGCAAGCGTCTGATCGATGCCTGATCTCGCAGGCCATCTTTCACCAGACTTTCTTTTTTTTCTCCTCTACTCTCCGCCGAACAGACGGAGTTTTAAGAAGTTTTGTTGGTAATCCTGGGAGTAGCCACTTGTATTGCCCAGTGCGTTCAAAAACTTCTCTCTCTGGGATGCGGAGTTTGCTGGATCGATCCCTAGAGAGCAGCACCGTCGGCGCGGCGGTTAATGGCGACAAACGAATTACATCCCTTCACTAACTCGGATAACGCTTTGGATTCGACCGTAATTATGGTTAAAATAACGAGAGGCAGTATTTCAGTGTAAAATTTATTTATTGTATTATTTAGTTCGGAACTTACAAGGCACATTTAAACTGTCCTATTAAACATTTAAATAAAGGAATAAAATACTACATTCCACCTAAAATTTGTTTAAAGAACTTGAATTTAAAAAGGAAATCAGTGATAATGTAACTCAAAAAATAAAAGTGTCTTAAATACCAAATTCGGTACATAATTTCAACATTTTCAGAAAATAAGAGAGGAACATTTTCAGGAAAATTCTTGCACCCAAAATAACAATTGACGGGATTAGTTTTTGAAAAATTTCGAACTTTTTAATAGCGGCTTTGAAAATGTTTATGAAAATTCCGTATATGTAACATTTTGGCGAGAAATAAGGTATACAACTTGAATTTTACTCCAACACCCTCTCAAGTCTTCATTCTAAATTCTAAATTTTCTAAACTGCGATACCTCAAGGGATCTTACTGCATAAAATAAAAGATTTCTCTAAAATGCACAATTATGTCGAATACATTCTTTGTAGAGTTAATAATTTCCAAAATCCACCCTCATATTAAACTCAATTTTTCAGTACTTATAATTTTCTCTAACAAAGTCGTTATTCATTTTTTATCTCTTAGACATACAAAGAGAATGTAATTACAAAGACGACGCCTAGACAACAAGATTCAAAACACTTGACTATGACTTAAAGTCTACTGTATTCCCTTGTAACTACAATAAGATAATGTTTATCTTGAAGTAGATAGAGCAATAAGTGTTTGTACAAGAGTAGAGAAAGTCATGTATATAAAAAATTTGACTATCACTTAAAGTCTACTGTATTTCCTTATAACTACAATAAGATAATGTCTATCTTGAAGTAGATAGAGCAAAAAGTGTTTGTGCACGAGTAGAGAAAGTCATGTATATAAAACATTTGACTATCACTTAAAGTCTACTGTATTCCCTTGTAACTACAATAAGATAATGTTTATCTTGAAGTAGATAGAGCAATAAGTGTTTGTACAAGAGTAGAGAAAGTCATGTATAAAAAAACATTTGACTATCACTTAAAGTCTACTGTATTTCCTTATAACTACAATAAGATAATGTCTATCTTGAAGTAGATAGAGCAAAAAGTGTTTGTGCACGAGTAGAGAAAGTCATGTATATAAAACATTTGACTATCACTTAAAGTCTACTGTATTCCCTTGTAACTACAATAAGATAATGTTTATCTTGAAGTAGATAGAGCAATAAGTGTTTGTACAAGAGTAGAGAAAGTCATGTATAAAAAACATTTGACTATCACTTAAAGTCTACTGTATTTCCTTATAACTACAATAAGATAATGTCTATCTTGAAGTAGATAGAGCAAAAAGTGTTTGTGCACGAGTAGAGAAAGTCATGTATATACAACATTTGACTATCACTTAAAGTCTACTGTATTTCCTTGTAACTACAATAATATACTGTTTACCTTGAAGTATATAGAACAATAAGTGTTTGTACAAGAGTAGAGAAAGTCATGTATATGAATCATTTGACTATCACTTAAAGTCTACTGTATTCCCTTGTAACTACAATAAGATAATGTTTATTTTGAAGTAGACAGAGCAATAAGTGTTTGTACAAGAGTAGAGAAGGTCATGTATATAAAACATTTGACTATCACTTAAAGTCTACTGTATTCCCTTGTAACTACAATAAGATAATGTTTATCTGAAAGTAGATAGAGCAATAAGTGTTTGTATAAGAGTAGAGAAAGTCATGTATACAAAACATTTGACTATCACTTAAAGTCTACTGTATTCCCTTGTAACTACAATAAGATAATGTTTATTTTGAAGTAGACAGAGCAATAAGTGTTTTTACAAGAGTAGAGAAAGTCATGCATATAAAACACTTGACTATTACTTAAAGTCTACTGTATTCCCTTGTAACTAGAATAAGATAATGTTTATGTTGAAGTAGATACTGCAATAAGTGTAGGTACTAGAGTAGAGAAAGTCATGTATATAAAACATTTGACTATCACTTAAAGAATACTGTATTCCCTTGTAACTAAAATAAGATAATGTTTATGTTGCAGTAGATAAAGCAATAAGTGTTTGTACAAGAGTAGAGAAAGACATGTATATAAAACATTTGACTATCACTTAAAGTCTACTGTATTCCCTTGTAACTGCAATAAGATAATGTTTATTTTGAAGTAGATAGAGCAATGAGTTTTTGTACAAGAGTAGGGAAAGTCATGTATATAGAACATTTGCCTATCACTTAAAGTCTACTGTATTACCTTGTAACTACAATAAGATAATGTTTATCTTGAAGTAGATAGAGCAATAAGTGTTTGTATAAGAGTAGAGAAAGTAATATACATAAAACATTTGACTATCGCTTAAAGTCTACTGTATTTCCTTGTAACTACAATAAGATAATGTTTATCTTGAAGTAGATAGAGCAATAAGTGTTTGTACAAGAGTAGGGAAAGTCATGTATATAAAACATTTGACTATCACTTAAAGTCTGCTGAATTCCCTTGTAACTACAATAAGATAATGTTTATCTTGAAGTAGATAGAGCAATAAGTGTTTGTACAAGAGTAGAGAAAGTCATGTATATAAAACATTTGACTATCACTTAAAGTTTACTGTATTCCCTTCTAACTACAATAAGATAATGTTTATCTTGAAGTAGATAGAGCAATAAGTGTTTGTATAAGAGTAGAGAAAGTCACGTATATAAAAAATTTGACTTTTACTTAAAGTCTACTGTATTCCCTTGTAACTACAAAGCGGCCCAGGTTCGATCCCAGGTGACCGCAAATTGAGATTTGTGGCGGACAACACGGCGCTGGGGCGGGTTTTCTCCGGGACCTCCAGTTTCCCCCGCCATCTCATTCCACCGGTGCTCCATCTTCATCTCATGTATCAGCAGTTTTACCGCCTGCGGTGCCGTATGTAGTAAAAGCGGGCGTTAAGCACTACACATTACATTTGTAACTACAATAAGATAATGTTTATCTTGAAGTAGATAGAGTAATAAGTGTTTCTACAAGAGTAGGGAAAGTGATGTTAGTAGACTTTACTAAAGTGTAGGAAACTAACCGTACGGACGCGTCTGTGTCTGATGTTTATATAAATACAGTAATTTGAAGAACGGTGAGTTTTATATTCATATATTTTCTATTCTTTCATGTTAGGCCATTCTTTCAGATATTTATTTTTCTATCACAGGTTATTTTTGGTGAATATTTGGGGCTTATAAATTCAATGTCCAAGAGATAAGTTGAAACAGCGAGTCCTAGTTGAAAAAAGATAAGTTTTCCAAAAGCGAATAAAAAGTAAAATTCTTAATATATAAATAATGCTTTAAGGAAATGTCGATTTATGTCGTAGTATTTAGCAATTATTCACATAAGAGTCTCCCTGAATTAACAGAACTTTATAATCCATTCTTGAAAATCTATATATATATTTGAACATCCACCGAAACGCAGAAAAGGTTATTCAGAGGCCTAGACACCCTTTTTTGTTCAATTTATACCCCGGCGTTAACAAATAGTCATATCGGCTCCAATAATCTCCGTTGGAACATTTCGATGGTGTTAATTCGTATAGTTTGGGTTGTATCATTACATCACGCACAAATTCACACTGTCATTCATACTTTCAGACTCTGGGGAAGATGGGGAATTATCTTGGTCGGAGAAAAATCCCCACCCACCACCGGGAATCGAACCTGTGACCCCTAGCACGGCAGGCAGGTGTTCCAATGACCGAACTGCGGGTCCAGCCATGTCTTGACACTGTTTCACTACATATCTACACGTGTGTAATATTTGATAAGTGACAGTTAAAGAAACAAAACAGACACAAGATCGGCTGTCACTTTTTATACTCTGTCTTCTGTTTGTTACACATGGTTACCTATGTAGGCGTATTTCCTTCAACGAAATGCTACTTTCTTTTGTTTTTATACTCTGTGGAGTGCTGTAACTGTTTACACTCTGTTGTGTAACAACTATTTCCTACTCGATGGAATGAAATTAACGGCGTTTTTGTGTGTCACAACAAATTGGTTTGCTTGAGTGATTTCAAACGCAAGCCTAAATAGTAAAGCAAATATGTATGTATATAATATTAGCAAGAAGTATAGATGAAGTGAATTTGTTGTTATTAGGTGAAAGGCGATGTGCAACTGTTATTCTCGTGCGGCTGCTAGCTTTTGTTAGAGACTGTCCCATTTTCTTATAGAACGTGTTAAATTTTACGTCCTTTTTCTTGCGAACGATACGTGCCGTCAGAATACATCTTGTATAGGCGACGTGCCTTATCTTGGGCCATACTTAAACGTGCGCAGGCGCACACTAATAACAGCCAAACTCATCACAAGACTGTAGTAAGTTAAATATTTGAACACGTTTTCAGTCCCTAATCTCCTTGGGCTGCTGGAGCACGTCTTGTAAACTTTACCTTACAACTTCTTGGTGCAACTGCATCCACTTACACAATTGATCACTCAAAAAGTCACATGTAAGCACGGCAAATGCTGCACTGCACAATCAAAACTCGATACCGAGATTTCGACGAAAATGCACGTTTTAAGGGATCTCTCTATAGCAAACAGACAAGTAGAATTTGTTTACAATAATTTAGAGGCTATAAAAATGAGAAAGAATGAATGAATTTAGGGAGTTTAACCACCGTTTTTACTTCAAGGTGAGATGGTGGGAAAACCGTTCGGCCACGACGCGGACACAAAGAAAGGCGAGTATAGAAAGTCATGTGAAGGTAACGCAAGAGAATTATTTTTTTGTACAGTAAGTTTTCCCGTAGGGGAGGGGATTCGTCCCCCTTCAGTTGCTGTGGTGCGGGCGCTGCGGACCCCTAGCACTCTGACGTTACTAGAGGAACCTCGGGGAGAACATTCGAGCTGGTCCCTGAATGGGAGCTGTTCGAATTGGGTTGGACTCGAGGGGGAAGCGGTTCTCGATACCCGTGGGAGATCGGGTACGTCTTCGGACGGGGTTGAGGGAAGCCATAATATTCCCGGGTACTAGCCAGCATAGCTAGTAGGAGTGCTAGATCACCAGGCGGCCCCACCGAGGTCATATCAGTAGCCTTCCCATTTTAGAGTTGGCGCGCGTAAGTGGCGTATGCACTTCCATCCCGTCATGAGTCCACAGGACCAGATAGGGGGGGCCCTTGTTAGTCTCTAGGTCTTGCCCTATGGAAAGCCCTTCGGAGGCGCAGGGCACCTTTTCGGGACAGCTCAGTAATTTAGTAATTTGTAATTTATTTCTCATATTTCCCCTTATAACATCAAACGGAAACACAAATACAAGATTACAATTATAAAATCAATACTGAAAATGCCATATATTCCTAAATCATGGAAATCCTATCATGTTGCCCACCATTGACTAATAATTCGGTCCCCATACACCTAAACCTAGGTTTTTGAGTATTGGAGGCCCTCTGCTCCTTTATACAGATTTTGCCATTTCATATATCCCACTCTATATCTTTCTCTTAACTGTTCTTAGCCATCTCTCTTTAACTTTCCCTAAATAATACTCTATATTTCTCCTGCTACTTTCCCCTTTTACTGACAAAATTGTTCTAATTATTACTTCACCCCCCAAATTGTCCTATTTACGTAGCCAGACCTGCTCTCTCCATATCTTTGTTTGACTACAATATAATATACAATGGAAATCTGCATTCTCTTCTCCACACAATCGACATTCATCTAACTCCCTCTCTTGACCTATACCTTTCTGTACCATTTACGTAGGCAGGCCTGCTCTCTCCATATTTTTGTTTGACTACAATATAGTATACAATGGAAGTCTGCATTCTCTTCTCCACACAATGGAAATTTATCTAATTCTCTCTCTTGACCTGTACCTTTCTGTCCCATTTACGTAGCCAGGCCTGCTCTCTCCATATCTTTGTTTGACTACAATATAATATACAATGGAAATTTGCATTCTCTTCTCCACACAATGGGCATTTATCTAGCTCCCTATCTTCACCTATACCTTTCTGTCCCATTTACGTATCCAGGCCTGCTCTCTCCATATCTTTGTTTGACTACAATATAATATATAATGGAAGTCTGCATTCTCTTCTCCCCATAATGGACATTTATCTAGCTGCCTATCTTGACCTATACCTTTCTGTTCCATTTACGTAACCAGGCCTGCTCTCTCCATATCTTTGTTTGATTACAATATAATATACAATGGAAATCTGCATTCTCTTCTCCACACAATGGGCATTTATCTAGCTCCCTATCTTCACCTATACCTTTCTGTCCCATTTACGTATCCAGGCCTGCTCTCTCCATATCTTTGTTTGACTACAATATAATATACAATGGAAGTCTGCATTCTGTTCTCTATATACTGGATATTTATCTAGTTCCCTATCTTGGCCTATACCTTTCAGTTCCATTTACGTAGCCAGGCCTGCTCTCTCCATATCTTTGTTTGACTACAATATAATATACAATGGAAATCTGCATTCTCTACTCCACACAATGGACATTTATCTAGCTCCCTATCTTGACCTATACCTTTCTGTCCCATTTACGTATCCAGACCTGCTCTCTCCATATCTTTGTTTAACTACAATATAATATACAATGGAAGTCTACATTCTCTTCTCCACACAATGGACATTTATCTAGCTGCCTATCTTGACCTATACCTTTCTGTCCCATTTACGTATCCAGACCTGCTCTCTCCATTTCTTTGTTTAACTACAATATAATATACAATGGAAGTCTACATTCTCTTCTCCACACAATGGACATTTATCTAGCTCCCTAACTTAACCTATACCTTTCTGTCCCATTTACGTAGCCAAGACGGTTCTCTCCATATCTTTGTTTGACTACAATATAATGTACAATGGAAGTCTGCATTCTCTTCTCCACACAATGGACATTTATCTAGCTCCCTATCTTGACCTATACCTTTCTGTCCCATTTACGTAGCCAGGCCTGCTCTCTCCATAACTTTGTTTGACTACAGTATAATATACAATGGAAGTCTGCATTCTCTTCTCCACACAATGGCCATTTATCTAGGTCCCTCTCTTGAAATATACCTTTCTGTCCCATTTACGTAGCCAAGCCTGATCTCTCCATATCTTTGTTTGACTACAATTTAATATACAATGGAAATCTGTATTCTCTTCTCCACACAATGGACATTTATCTAGCTCCCTCTCTTGACCTATACCTTTCAAGTTTCTCACTCCTGTTCTCGCCCAAGCAAAACCTTCTCGCCCTAACTTACTACATATATCTATATATCCTTCCCTCTCCCAGGTTGTTTTTATTTCTGTATATAATCTCAGTGAGCTTTTGTCACTTGACAGCTAAAAAACTCCCTGGTAGCCAGTCTTCACTATGTGAGGATCTGCCCTGGCAGATACCCTACCCTCAAGTTTATATATATTCACCTCATGCAGTTTACAAATTTTATAAAACTATAGAAAATTTATTCCTAATGAATAAAGGTTCACAGGTTATTGGCAACACATTTTAATTTGCTAGAGATATCAAAATAGGACAAACCAAAAGTAATTGAATCGGTCAGAATCAGGAGTTGCAAAGTTACTGTATCAAAATTGTGCAGAAGAGTTGACCAAACCTTTCAAAAGTAATTTTAAATACCAAAATATTAGTACAAATGAAAGAATTTTATGCGATGGTCCGCTTGGAGGTACAAAGTACTGTGTTGAAGTATTTCCCACGGTTGGACATATGTAGTAACTTTTAATTTTAAATAGATGAAAAGTTGAAGTCACTTGACTTAAGAGCTTCTGATTCTTAATGATGGAGTTTCTCCATTATTAAATATTATAATATGTAGCCATGGATAAACCATTACTTTATTTTCAACAATACATCTCTACTATGGACTGATCCAGTATGCACTTCATGGATTGACGTACAACTCTGTTGTCAAAACATTACTCCATCTCTACTACCTCACTTCCATATGTCATTGTGTCATAGAATGTGGTAACTTATGACAAAGTGACATGTTCCAGTAGTGAACGAATATTGTAATATTTTGTCTTCTTAATCTTCCGAAGCCTATTTGGTGTGTTTTTCGCACTATCACATGTCTTGTGTAAGACTTACAACCTCACTACTCTTCTCAAAAGAGACTGGGGACGATAAAGTGATGAAGACATTGTGTGACGAAATTCTGGTACACATATTATTGTATTTATTGTTCAAATCAAGAAATATTACGATTTATTCACTTCTATATATGTAATATTTACAAGTGTCTCAGAGTTTACACGTGTTTGGTAACATTTTCGGAGAGATGCTTATGAAATGCAAGAATTTTAAAAGGTTTGTTAACGTTATCTTTGTGAAATCGGCCATTTTAGTTTCGTAAAATAGGAATGCGTTATTCGATTATTTTTCTCCTTTTGGCATGCAAAGAGAACGGCATCACCATAGCAACCAAGAAATGCAGGTCTAAAACTGCACGAGCAGCGCCAATGTTTGAAGTAACTCTGAGATCGTGTTTGACGTCTTATTTTTGTAACAAATCTGCATGTAAATGAATTTGAGGACTGGATGTTGGAAGGTGATATGAATGTCAAGAGTCAAAGGCTGTATTTGCATGCGGTGAGATACACAAATATTCGTACCCAACTGTTGCCACACCTTGTGAAAATGCCTAATTAGAATAGACAAACAGGCTTCGGTTACTGTAACAATAAACACTACGTACCTGTCTGTATTTAATACGCAGGTAACATCGCATAACGTGGCTTGCAGCTTCTTCTCACAAAAACAAACTGCCAACTTATACTGATATCGTGTTGGCTTTGTAATCTTGAATTATAATCTGGAATGTTTGAAATTCTACAAACATACGTTATAATATTATTTCATTCAGAAATGTCACTATGAATTCACTTTACTTCAAAATACCGCAATACTAACCTGTAATATCAGAATGTTCCTTAGGTATATGCTTTTCACAATTGTTATTATTTTCCTGAATTGTACCGCACGCTTCACTGCTTCAATTATTTGAGCTTAAAAGCCAAACAAATTGCCAATTGTTGCTTTTTCTCTACAAATTACTGCACAATGATATTGATGATATGTTCCAAATACGAGGATCCCGTAATACTTCCTAAACTGTACTAAAAGCGTTAACATTAGAAACTGTGTACAATAGATACCCAGCTGAAGAATGGTTACATATCTACACAGATGGATCTAACTTGGACAACAGCTCAGGAGCAGGAATTAAGTGTGCACTGTTCTCATTCTATCAGCCAGCAGGATACCACACAACAAATTTTGATGAACAAGTAACGGCTATTCATATTTCACTCCAACACCTTTTATACAGAATAGATAAATTCAAAAATGCTGTCACACTTTCTGATTCTAAAGCAGCATTATGTGCAATAAAATCATATAAAATGAGGTGAATCCAAATTAAAGAATGTCACAAAATGATCCTACAACTTCTAAAACTACAGAAAAGAATTATATTACAGTGGATACCTGCACATTGTGGAATTGCTGGAAATGAATCAGCTGATTTTCTTGTCAAAAATTGCAAATTTAATTCATAACAAAGGTTAAAACTTGACCTTTACATCCATAAAAAGATTAATCAAAAGCAAATATAAAACAAACGAAACCAATCAATATCTAACAAAGCCAAAGATAAAAATGGAACATTTTAATTAAAAATCCAGAAATTATTCCAGAAATCCCACGTAAAGCTGCAGTAGCAAATTTTAGATTAATGACGGAACATGATTATTTGGCCAAACACTTACACAGAATAGGAATTTATAAAAGTCCAAATTGTTCTGTGTGCAACAAAGAAGAGAAAATGACTGAAAAACATCTTTTAACCTATGAAGTCCTACCTGCTGGACCCACTACACAGAAATATTGGAGAGCAAGAGAGCTAATGCCTTCATTGCCAAAGCCTAGCATTTGACAACAACAAATAAAGGAAATGACTGAAGAACATTTTCTAACCTGTGAAGTCCTACCTGCCGGACCCACTGCACAGAAATATTGGAGAACAAGAGAGCTAATGGCTTCATTGCCAAAGTCTAGCATTTGACAACAACAAAAAAAGGAAATGACTGAAGAACATTTTCTAACCTGTGAAGTCCTACCTGCCGGACCCACTATACAGAAATATTGGAGAGCAAGAGAGCTAATGGCTTCATTGCCAAAGCCTAGCATTTGACAACAAAAAAAGGAAATGACTGAAGAACATCTTCTAACCTGTGAAGTCCTACCTGCCGGACCCACTATACAGAAATATTGGAGAGCAAGAGAGCTAATGGCTTCATTGCCAAAGCCTAGCATTTGACAACAACAAAAAAAGGAAATGACTGAAGAACATCTTCTAACCTGTGAAGTCCTACCTGCCGGACCCACTATACAGAAATATTGGAGAGCAAGAGAGCTAATGGCTTCATTGCCAAAGCCTAGCATTTGACAACAAAGAAGAGGAAATGACTAAAGAACATATTTTAACCTGTGAAGTCCTACCTGCCGGACCCACTACACAGAAATATTGGAGAGCAACAGAGCTATTGGCTTCATTGCCAAAGCCTAGCATTTGAAAACAACATAAAGAAAGGCCACAATTTCTTTTGATAACGTACCTTTACTCATCCTCATAATTTTGACGGTCCTTCTCAAAATAGTCTCCCCTGAATGCGATGCACTTGTCCCAGCGTTTCTGTCAGTCTTCAAAGGCATGCTGGAAACCATTTTATCAGAGATCCTTCAAAATCGCCTCCGTAGCCTTCACCACTGCTTCTGCGATGGATAATGCCTCCCACGTAGGCGTTTCTTCAAGTTAGGGAATAGAAAAAATAACATGGGGCTAAATCCGTACTATAGGAAGGGTGAGGGATGAACTTCACGTTGATTTTTGCAAGATATTCAGCAACAACATTGACAATATGCGACAGCGCATTATCGTGGTGCAGCATCCAGCCTGCTTCACGGAAATGTGGTCTTTTGTGCCTGATATGGACTTGCAATGTTTTCAGGACATCCCTGTAGTATTGTCCAGTTACTGATGTGTGTGCAGGTACAACATGCTGATAAACCATTCCATGAATATCAAAGAATGAGATGACCATAACTTTCCCAGCAGAAGCAACCTCTTTTGAGGGTTGGTGATGAAGGAGATTTCCAGACTGAGCTTTGCTGTTTGCTGTCATTATCAAAATGATGTAGCCAAGTTCCGTCAGCAGTGATTACGTTTGAAAGAAAATCCGCATCTTCCTTTAACATCAACTTTAATTGCATATTACCTCCATTGCAGCGGTAGGCGACACTGAACATGTCTGAACTTGCCTGGTTCTCACAGACGCGAAACAGAAGTACCAACAATGAAACTACTACGGCGTGTTTGTTTCACATTAAGCTAACACAATATAATAAGAATGAATTTTAGTGCAAAAAATAATGACCGTAAAAATTTTGATAATTATTTATTGAACAGCCCCCGTAATTTAATTAAACCATCTCTGTAGTGATTTATTATGGTCCTCAAAACAGCTGTTTAGCGCTTCAATGACCCCGTTGCTGTCAAATCTTCGTCCTCCAAGAAATTTTTAGACGTTCGGGAACAGTTGGTAGTCACTGGGTGCTAGATCTGGAGAAAAGGGTAAATTTTCAAGCAGTTCCAACTACAATGCACACATGTTTTCCATTACAATGACTGAACGCTGGGCCGGAGCATTGTTGTGAAGAAATTAATTCGTTTCTCTGCCAAATGAGGCCTTTCTGACCGAGGCTCTGCTTACTCCCTTAGGTGAATGAATTGGGTGAAATGATGCTCAAATGAGTCCAGGTCCATAGAGCGTAGAGTTACCTGACATTCATATTTAAGGATAAGGGAAAACCCCGGAAAAACCTCATCTAGGTAACTCACCCTGACCGAGATTCCAACTCGGGACCTCTTGCTACTTTCTGCGCTACCCAGGCGGGCGAGATACACCTTAATACTACTTTTAACTGTTGAACTCATTGTCTTTTGTTTAAAGCTCTGTCGATATTAGCTTTTATTGCACTTACATATAAAGACTAGCTTACAACCTTCATTTGTCTGTCACATTTCCCTTTGTAAATATAACGAAACCAGGCAAAGAGAAAAATAATAATTCATAAGAGTAATTTATTGAAGTTATACAAAAACAAATGCTTGTGTGTAGATAAAACATGTGAACGTAAGAGAGCAGATATTTCTTAAAATGTCTTACACAGAACTGAAGAATGTTTGTAGTATTCATAAGTTTTGGCAATTTTTTGCCCTTTTTCCCTTCTGTTTTATATACAAGGGCTGCTCAACAAAGACTGAGGTTCATTTTTTCCAGAGATGTTTATAACTGCAATTCAATGTTTACATGATCTTTTTCAAAGTACTCCCCTCCTACTTTAAAGCACTTTTTATAGCGTCTCTGTCAGTCCTTGAACATGTGCTGCAGACCATTCTTTGTCAGGTCCTTGAGAATAGCCTCACTTTTCTTGAGCACTGCTTCAGAGTTCTCAAATCGAATACCCCTAAGCTTTCGTCTTTAGTGATGGGAATAAAAAAGTCACAATCCTGAAGGAATACAAGCCAGCACAGTGTGGAAATCACCAGGTACTCCAACAGCAAAATAAGGCAAAAGTTGTTCCATCTGCAGGGAAAGTGATGATGATCACATTTTTGACTGTAATGGAATGATTTACCAGAATGCAGTTCCCCTCACACTACTCTTACATTTTTTTTAGAGTGGAGGAAAAACACATGATACGTTCTAACCCTGGGATTGGAGTGTGGGATTCCTAGGGGGGATTGAACCACCAGCCCTACCCACTAAAACACCTCCACCGTTGACTATTCTGGAGTGATGCTGTGGCAGTACCGCTGTTAGCACCTGTGGATTCGAGGAAGGGGTATATTGGCCAGGTAGAAGCCTGGACCAAGGTGAGGAAGGTGGCAGGACGTAAGCATGACCGAGGCCCTGCTTACTCCCTTAGGTATTAGGAGTGGAAGTATCAAAAGATTCTGTGTGATATGTCAAGGAGTGGTGAGCGGTCGTGTTTGGAAGTGAATGAGGAATTAAAGACGAGTGAAGGGTCTCAGCGCCGGTTGGACTCGCCCCCTAGTGTTGGGCCCATCGAACATCGACTGGAGGGCTGCCACTTCCTCCTTGATGAGTCTCTGGAGCCCAATCAAGTGTGTGTCGCGATATTTGGCTGAGAAGCCATGCTTCTCCTAGATATCCTCTTGTAGTATTGCAAGATCAGCCCTGAGATCCTCGAGTGCTGGTGTTTGCTGCGAAGGTGAAGCCATGAGCCCCCTTATAAGTTCCTCCAAGGTGGTCAGTTTGGCTGTTATGACCAGGAACTCCGAATGGAGATCCTGAACGGCCTTCCATAGGCCCGGGACTTCCTTCTTGAGCTGCTCCTGGCTGATAGTGTGAACTGGTGCTGCTGGATGATGAGGTTGCCGATCTGGTGGCTGTTGTGAACTCAGCTGTCGTTGAGGAGATGACGGCGGTGGAGGGAACGGTGATGCCTTCTTACAAGGATGCAGGACGAAGAGCACCTGCCCTGTGTAGTGATTGTGTCCTCCACAAGAGGCACATTGGTGGCGGCGGAGGTCGTGCTGTGTACACACCAGATGAGTCAGGGGGCACCACAGTAGTGGCATCTCGGCTCGGCTCTGCAGGATTCTGCTGTATGAGCGTAGGTCCCGGAGGGGAAGGGATCCGTCCACTTCAGCTGCCGTTGTGCAGGCACTGCGGACCCTTAGCCCTCCTGGTACCTCTGACGTTACTAGAGAAACCTCGGACCGAACTGCCGAGCCCTTTCAGTCGGGGAGTTGCTTGGATTGGGTTGGATTCGAGGGGGCAGTGTTTCCCGATACCCCTGGGTGATCGGGTACGTCTCCGGACGGGGTTGAGGGAAGCCATTAATATTTCCGCGTACTAGCCAGCATAGCTAGTAGAGGGTGTGCTAGATCACCTTCGGCCCCACCGAGGTCATATCGGTGGCCTTCTCATTTTGGTGTTGGCACGCGAAAGTGGCGTATCCACTTCCATCCCGTCTTGAGTCCACAGTACTAGATGGGGGGGTGCTTGTTGGTCTGTCGGTCTTGCCCTATAGAAAGCACCACGGAGGCGCCCAGCGCTCTTTCGGGATAGCTCAGTAACTCCCTGGTCATAGGAGGCCCGGCTCCTCGGTCCCACAGGTCCTACGAGTGGAACCTCTAGCATTAACTTGTATGCCCATAGGCGCAACAACGGCGGCATTGGGCCAGCCAGGCCTGTCGGCTGGCCTCGGTACTCAGTTTATGCCCTAATAAGGGCAGGCCGGTAACCAGGGCAGCTTTTATATCAGCGTTGCTGGCTAGCTTCACTCTGACTAGCGGTGTCGGGCCCCGGGCTAATGTGATGCGCTGCAGGGAGCACGAAGAGTGCTTGTAGGTCCCGGGGTACTCCCTTCACCACTTTTTTTTAATTAACACTGCATGCTCCGTTACATCGTAACACTACATGCATTCCTTAAACATATTACGAGTTGTAGTAATTACAATTTTTACAAGTGTTACAAATTCTCATTATATGATACATTTTTTTTGGTTATGCTTTTACATTTTTTCAAAGTCTATTTTGTTTATGAATTTTAAAAATTGTTTTTGGTAGTGCTTGATTAGATCACTGTTTGTTGCCCGCCACTGTCAACCCCTCAGTCTAATGTTTTTTTTTTTTTTTTTTTTTTTGAGTTCTAGTCTTACACTGTTCAGAACAGGACAGTTGTATATTAAATGATCCACTGTTTGGTTTTGTAGTTCACATTTGCACATTGCACTTTCCGATATTTTGAATCTGTTGTAGTAGTCACTTGTCTTCCCATGTCCAGTTAGGGTGGCGGTAGTCTGTCCGTTGAGTGGGATGCTCATTTTTAGTCGTTCTTGCACAGAAGGAAAGAACTTTTTGCTGATTCTTCCTTTTGTTGTGTTCTCCCATTGGTCTTGCCACCGTCGCAGTCCATTCTCTTCTGCCTCCTTGATTATGTGTGTCCTAGGTATCTCGCTGTAGATAATCTCACCAGTTGTCTTCCTGTGCAGCCTCCTTTGCCGTCTGGTCTGCTATTTCGTTCCCGCATAGTCCGGCGTGTGCCTTTACCCATTTTATGTGGATGGTCCAGCCGTTGTCCTGCAGATGCTTGATCTTGACCTTTATTTCCTCTATTATTTTGCTTCGGATTTGACCTTCACAACTATGCTGGTGCGATGTGTGGGTGGTGGCTGCTGACGACTAATTGCGGATGTGAGCTGTCCTGCTCTCGGCTGAGAGGCAAGGCCAGGGGCTGGCTGTGGTGCGCTCGCTGCTGTGTATATTTGGTTGTGGCGTGGCAGCGGCAGCAGTACAAATCTGGAGGGCTGTTTGGAACAGCCCGAAGGGTGGTCAAATCGTGTACCTGCTCTGGGAAGAGCTTAACCACGTAGTGGCGGGATGTGGATGTTGCAGAATGACGGGTGTAATTTAAGTGGGGTTAGTGTAGGGAGGTAGCTTTTTGCTCCTCAGGGAATGATGAACCGGATGCTACGGACAGCGAGCACCGCTGGTGGGTTAGTTAATAAACTAGGAAGAAGGTATGTATAACTTTGAATATTCCATAATAACAATTTTGGAGTAGCTGAAATTTAATTTAGGCTGGAATGGAGATCATGTGGTTACCGGTAGTGGCCGCAAGACATGCGGGGTAACCGGTATCGCTTTAAGCGACGCTCACGAGGAACATAATCCCCAAGGGATCTGACGAGGGCGCTCTGATGTTGGGGCAAACCCTCGAAGAATTTTGTCGCCCGGCGCCTAATTTCATCCTCCACATATCGGAGGTATGAAGCCTCGTGAAGTAATCTCACGGGGAACCTTGTACAAACAGAATAAATAATCGGAACACATTTATTCTGTGAACGTTGGAGCAGAACTAGATGTGAGCCTGCGGCCATACCCCAGACTTCGCACGCATAGAGCATGATAGGGAGGACTAGAGCCATAAAGAGGCGCAACTTTAGGGGAACAGACATCGCAGACCGAAGCGCAGGGTATAGTGATGCCACGGCACCACTCGACCGATGAGCTTGCTCCTGGATGTGCTCCCGAAAAGTTGGGCCCTTGTCCAGCTTGACTCCCAAGTACTTGATTGAATTCTCCCACCTGATCCCTTGCCCGAAGTAGGTAAATTGGGGGAAATTGGCGGGAAAGCGGCGCTTGGTGAACAATATCGCTTGGCTTTTCTCCGTATTAATGGACAATCGCCAAAGCGTGCACCATTCCTGGAGGAGGATTAGGTATCTTTGGATGGGGTTGAAGGTTCTGCGTGGGTGTCTATTTGTTGAGAATAGCAGCACGTCGTCAGCATACTGTGCTATGTTGACGTGCTGTTCAGTGGGAAGGTCAGCCACATAGACGCTGTACAGCGTCGGGGATAACACAGAACCTTCGGGGACTCCGCCGCGGATAGACCTTCGTGTAGATGTTTTTCCCGCCACTGTGACGGTGAGGAATCTATGCTTTAGGAAAGAGTGAAGAAGGTGTATGACTTGAGTGGGTAGCTCCAGTTGGATGAATTTGTACAGAAGACCCGCGTGCCAGGTCGTAGAGAAAGCCTTTTCCACGTCCAGAGAAACCGCCGAGGTGAATGCCTTGTCCTGGAAATCCAGGGCTGCAGCCTCCACCACGCGCAGCAACTGCTGTGACGTAGAATGCCCAGGACGAAAGCCAAACTGGTGAGGAGGGATGGCTTGTATGTCACCAAGAAGGGGGGGCAGCGGCTGGCTGGCGGCCACTCAATATTGCCTACACTAAGGAGGCACGTTGCAAAGAAACGACCAGAGCTTTCTCAGACTGGGCGGCTACTTCATGACAATGCACGGCCTCACTTCGCAAATCAATTCATGCAGTCTCTGGCTCGATTCAACATTACCTGTGTACCAGATACACCTTATAGCCCCGATCATTCATCCTGTTATCTTTTTTATTCCCATCACTAAGGACAAAACTTAGGGGTATTCGGTTTGAGAACTCTGAAGCAGTGCTCAAGAAAAGTGACAAAGAATGGTCTGTAGCACGTGACTGGCAGAGAGGCTACAAAAAGTGTATTAAAGTAGGAGGGGACCACTTCGAAAAATTTCATGTTCACATTGCATTCCTGTAATAAACATCTGTGGAACAAAATAAGCTTCACTCTTTGTTGATCAGCCCTCTTGTTTTCTGCAGTAAACTCCCTCTATATTTTGTATCCTGAGAATTAAACTAAATTATGCAAAGGTAAATGTATCTCTAGAGGTATTCCAGGTAAAATTTGCAATCTCGTTTTCTTAGAACTATTTACGTAGAAGAGAAACTGACAAAAGAGGTCGGAGTGTATAATAAATTAGAGCGACGTTTTTCAAAGAATTCTACTTGCAAGCAGCTTTTTGTAATATTGGACATTCTACCTACATTCTGACAAAGGAACTCTAATTTTAATGCCCTCGTTTTTTAATGTTTGCTCTGGTTTCATTTGAAAACTTTGTTTTTTGTGCATACAACTCTTCGGAAGGACTTAATATCACACTGCATGTAGCGTTTATTATAACTGGAAGCAAATTAATGCTTCAAGAGAATTTTTGTTGAAATATCTTCCTTTTTACGAGAAAGATGAGCATCGAGCGCTGCCAGGTACCTTGGTAACAACACTTAGAGATTCGAAAAATTCCTCATTAAGGACAGTTAGAAGTCGATAAATAAAATTATTACTAATTTTATGTTTATTCTGAGGTTCATCCAACCCTAAATTTAAAATTCCTTAGTAAACTGATATATTACT
This sequence comes from Mantis religiosa, assembly GCA_030765055.1. NCBI lineage: Eukaryota > Metazoa > Arthropoda > Insecta > Mantodea > Mantidae > Mantis > Mantis religiosa. The sequence continues at coordinate 260,811,619 of CM060947.1, read as the reverse complement.
CCGTTAATTTTAGCGTGCGGTATGGCTCAGGCAGTTTTTAGTCTGTGGTCCGCATTAGGGAAGTCGAGGATTGATTCCTGTGGTTGACTTACCTGAATCATGAGTCTTCTCGGGATTTTTTTCCAGGTCAACAAGCGAATACTATCCCGACATGTTTTTTGTACAACGAAGTCTACCTGAATTTCCGAAGACCCTGGCTTCTACCAAGGAACCTTAGTACTCGTGGTACCTCTGACGTTACTAGAGGAACATTCGAGCCCCTTCCTGATAGGTAGTTGTTCGGATTGGGTTGGACTCAAGGGCACAGTTTGTTAATGCCAGAGGTTCTACTCCCACTAGTCCTAGGACCAAGGACTCGGGCCTCCTTAACCAGGGAGTTACCGAGCTGTACCGAAAGGGCGCCCGGCGCTTCCGTGGGGCTTTCCATGGGGGAAATGAACGTGCAGATGAGCTAGCAAAGAGAGCTGCGACTTCAGATCTTCCAGAGACATACACTCTATGCCCCATTTCTTATGTGTGGCAAACATTAAAGGAGATTATCATCGACAACTGGAATGAATACTGGATAAAAGTGATTGTGGTGCTTTGGCTAAGGATTTATATTTCCCAAAAGTTTCTGACAGACATAAATGTAAATTGGTTAATCCTATGTTCTCACTCAATTCTTAACTGGACATGGCAAATTTTCATCTTACTTATTTCAATTCAAAATCAAATCCACATCTGACTGTATTTGTGGAAATCATCTTCAATATGTCCCTCACAATTTATTTGATTGCCCGTTTTACTGTTTTGAAAGATACGAATTTGAATTATTGTTTCAATCCTTAGGTTACACTTTCCCAAAGCCACTTACACATATTCTGATGAATTACAAAACTTATCAATATTTCATGGCTTTCATAAACAAAATATTTCTTAAGCTAAATGATTCATCTTGTTGTTTACTGTTTGTCAGCTTGATACCAAATTTGTTATGTTTTTGTAAATTGTATTACATTATTAATTTGTAAAACTATGTTCCAAATATACCCTTGGGTAAAATAGGAATAAAAAATTGGATAATAAATAAATAATAAGAAATTCTGAGAATTTAACGGAGTATTTCGACATTCAACAACGATTTCATCTCAAACTTTACTTATTCTGGTATCGATTATCAAAGCTTCTCACAAACACTAATTGCGTTAAAGTCCTGTGAAAGCAATGAAATTCTAAGGAATAAAAACTTTTCCAGGTATATTTATCATGATAGATACAAGTACCAACAAAATATATAAGATAGTTGGAGTGAATTGGATTTGTGAATACGTTTTAGGGGAAAAAACGGTCAATATCTACATACTTTTGAAGACTTCCTTGCTTACAGAACATTACTAATTTCTTCGATACTATCGCTTTATTCAACAAAGTTGCTGTTTGTTATAACGCAATAAAGCACAATGAAATTGAACATTTATGTAAAGAGCACACTTAAAGTGTATTATAAAATTTAGTAAATAAATGTACATACTCCAACATAGTATAAGATATTACCTGTGGCGCCATCTCTGGACAGCGATTCCAGTTTGGTTGGCTGATCTGGAATTTCTCTCCTGGTGACAGTCACTGTAACTACTAGATCGTCTGGCAGTAATTTAACGTGTTAGATATTGAAGTACAATCACGGAAGTCTTAGAAAATCTTTTATTAGATAAACTAGATTGTAATAAATTATGTTTTTTTTTCAACCTTGGCTGGTGAGTCCAGCCTCTCATCTGTACATCGCCAAACTTGGTCTGACCTGGCCATACCGGGGCTGTATACGATTCGTCGGCTGACCACCGCCAGTCGAGCTCGTCCCGTGCGACCAGAACACGACCAGACCCTAAAGGTTCCACCTTTTCCCACCTGACTGCTCACTTCTGGCCCCGCTGCACTGGACGGACCCTGCAGGCAGGCCGCTATTAGCGTGGCGCCATCGGGCACTGGCCTCCTTTCTGGACGCTCATCCCGGAACCAGAAGCGCTAGCAGAGGTCAACCTAGGTCCATCATCTAATATCGACAGTTCATACCAGAGGTTCTACTCTCATCGGTTCTTGACACGTAGGACCAAGGATCCGGATCTCCTTCAACCAGGGAGTATCCGAGCTCTCCGTGGGACTTTCCATAGCGCAAGACCTAGAGACTAACAAGGCCCTCCCCCTATCTGGTCCTGTGGACTCAAGACGGAATGGAAGTGGATACGCCACTTACGCGCGCCAACTTCAAAGTGGGAAAGCTACCGAGACGTACCCGATCTCCCACGAGTATCGGGAACCACTGCCCCCTCGAGTCCAACCCAATCCGAACATCTTCCTATCAGGGAGGGGCTCAAATGTTCGGCCCGAGGTTCCTCTAGTAACGTCAGAGGTACCACCAGTGCTAAGGGTCCGCAGCGCCCGCACCACGGCAGATGAAGGCGACGGATACCCTCCCTTAAGGGACCTACGGGCAAACAGCAGAATCCTACGCAGCCGGGCCGAGATACCACTACTGTGGTACCCCCCGCCTCACCTGGTCTGCACACAGCACGACCTCCGCCTCCGCCTGCTACTGTGCCTCTTGTCGAGGGCACAATCATTACACATGGCAGGTGATCTGCGACCTGCATCCTTGGAGGAAGGCATGACCTGTTCCACCACCGCCGCCATCTCCTCAACGACAGCTTAGTCCACAACAGCCGCCACATCAGCAACCTCATCAGGCAGCAGCACCGGTTCACACTATCAACCAGGAGCAGCTCAGGGAGGAAGTCCGGGGCCTAGGGGAGGACGTTCAGCATCTCCATTCGGAGTTCCTGATCATAACGGCCAAACTGACCACCTTGGAGGAAATTCTAAGAGGGCTCATGGATTCATCTTTACAGCAAACACCAGCACTCAAAGATCCCAGGGCTGATCTTGCAAAACTAAAAGAGGATATACAGGAAAAGCATGGCTTCTCAGCCAAATACCGCGACACACACTTATTTGGGCTCCGGAGATTCATCAAGGAGGAAGTGGCAGCCCTCCAGTCGATGTTCGACGGACCTAATACCAGGGGTCGACACCAACCGGCACAGAGACCTTTCACTCCTCTTTAATTCGCCATTCACTTCTAAACACGACCGCTTACCACTCCTTGACATATCACCCAGAATCTTTTGACACCCCCACTCCTAATACCTAAGGGAGTAAGCAGGGCCTCGGTCATGCTTACGTCCTGCCACCTTCCTCACCTTGGTCCAGGCTTCTGCCTGGCCAATATATCACTTCCTCGAATTCGCAGGTGCTAACAACGGTACCGCCACAGCGTCACTCCAGAATAGTCAACGGTGGAGGTTTTTTAGTGGGTAGGGCTAGTGGTTCAATCCCCCCTAGGAATCCCACACTGCAATCCCAGGGTTAGTGCGTAATATATATTTTTCCTCCACTCGAAAAAAAATGTAAGAGTAGTGTGAGGGTGAACTGCATTCTGGTAAATCATTCCATTGTAGTCAAAAAGTGTGATCATCATCACTTTCCTTGCAGATGGAACAACTTTTGCCTTTTCTGATGTTGGAGAACCTGGCGATTTACACACTGTGCTAGCTTGTTTTCCTTCAGGATTGTGACTTTTTTATTCCCATCACTAAAGGCAAAGCTTAGGGGTATTCGATTAGATAACTCTGAAGCAGTGCTCAAGATAAGTGAGGCGATTCTCAAGGACCTGACAAAGAATGGTCTGCAGCACATTTACTAGGACCGGCAGAGATCCTATAAAAAGTGGGAGTACTTTGAAAAAGATCATGTAAACATTGAATTGCAGTTATAAACATCTCTGGAAAAAATGAACCTCAGTCTTTGTTGAGCAGCCCTTGTATATAAAACAGAAGGGAAAAAGGCAAAAAATTGCCAAAACTTATGAATACTACAAACATTCTTCAGTTCTGTGTAAGACATTTTAAGAAATATCTGCTCTCTTACGTTCACATGTTTTATCTACCCACAAGAATTTGTTTTTATACAGCTTCAATAAATTACTCTTATGAAGTATTATATTTCTCTTTGCCTGGTTTCGTTATATTTACAAAAGGAAAAGTAACAGACAAATGAAGGTTGTATGCTAGTCTTTAAATGTAAGTGCAATAAAAGCTGAATATCGACAGAGCTTTAAACAAAAGACAATGAGTTAAACAGTTAAAAGTAGTATTAAGCTGTATCTCGCCCGCCTGGGTAGCGTAGACAGTAGCGTGTCTGCCTCACGTTCCAGAGGTCCCAAGTTCGAATGTCGGTCAGGGTGAGTTACCTGGATAAGGTTTGTCCGGGGTTTTCCCTTATCCTTCAATACGAATGTCGGGTAACTCTAAGCTCTATGGACCCTGGACTCGTTTGAGCATCATTTCACCCAATTCATTCACCGTCCGATATAACTTAACATTCGGGCGGACGTAAATTAAAAAAAATGGCGTATCGCGGAAACGGCTTATGAAACCAAAAAGTTACTGGATGTAAATTTTGTCTTTGGAAGATTTTAAAACTAAACATTTCATTTAATTAATTAAAGCCAACTGAAAAATTCAATACCATGGGCGGGATTTGAACCACGGATCTACTGGTTTCCGTCCAGTTGCTCTACCCCTTGAGCTACTATGGCCAACATCCCGACATGACATTAAATTCTCCAATTGACTCATTATATTTCCCGGTATATAATATATAATATGCTGGGAAATATGATGAGTCAATTGGAGAATTTACTGTCAGGAAGGCACGTTGACCATGGCAGCTCAAGGGGTAGAGCAACTGGACGGAAACCAGTAGATCCGTGGTTCAAATCCCGCCCATGGCAGTACATTTTTCAGTTGGCTCTAATTAATTAAAAATCACCCATATACCGGAGTAATGTATTTAAAAGTGTTAATTATTTTAGGATTAATTCCTCAATATCAATTTACATTATAAACATTTTATACTTAACTTGCTTTACTTTTAGAAGCAATGGTATTCAACGGAAGCTAATCGAAACACTGTACAAGTACACAAGAGTTCTTGTGGGAATGATTTTATTTCGTTCATGGACCCTTAAATCATATACGAGGGCTATCCAGAAAGTAGATTACGTTTTGGAATAAAAAGTAAACAAAGTATAGGAAACAAATTTTATTATATACAGATGAAAGCCACACTCAAATACTACTTTTCGACATAGTCACCATTCAAATTAAGGCATTTATCGTAGCGATGTACGAGCTTGGAAATTCCTTCGTCGAAAAATTCGGCCGGCTGCGCCTTCAACCACTTCGTTACCTCTTCTTGCAGCTGTGCGTCGTCATCAAAACGCTGCATAGCCAGCCACTTCTTCATTGCTGGGAATAGGTGGAAGTCGCTCGGTGCCAGGTCGGGACTGTACGGCGGATGAGGAAACAACTCCCACTTAAAAGATTCAAGAACTTCACGAGTGACATTTGCCGTGTGGGGCCGGGCGTTGTCGTGAATCAACAAGATCTTAGAGCTCAACATTCCTCTGCGCTTGTTTTGAATGGCTCTTCTGAGTTTTTGGAGAGTTTGGCAATACCTTTGAGAGTTTATTGTAGTGCCTCTTTCCAGGAAGTCCACCAAAACAACACCTTTTCTGTCCCAAAAAACAGTCGCCATCATCTTCCTTGCCGACAATGTTTGCATGCATTTCTTGGGTTTTTGGGGAGAACTTGTGTGCCCCCACTGCATTGATTGCAATTTCGTTTCACAGTTCACGTGTTTCACCCATGTTTCGTCACCAGTAACGATGCGGTCGAGTAAAGAGTCACCATCCTTATGGTAAACGTCCAAAAAGTTCAACGCTGCAGCCATTCGCTGATTTTTGTAATCCTCTGTCAAGATTTTTGGAATCCATCTTGCACAAAACTTGTGGTAACCAAGCTTTTCGCTGATGATTTCGTGCAACTAACTTCGCGAAATTTGTGGAAAACTCAAAGAAAGTTCCGTTATTGTGAACCTTCGATTTTCACGGACTTTAGCATCGACTTTTTCGACAAGTTCGGCAGTCACTATGCTGGGTCTCCCACTTCGATCTTCGTCGTGAACATTGGTTCGGCCATTTTTAAATCTGATGACCCACTGACGCACTCCACCTTCAGTGATAATGTTGTCCCCATACACTTCACAAAGCTGCCGATAGATTTCTATCGGTTTACAGTTTTTTGCAGTCAGAAACCTTATTACTGCACGCACCTCGCAGCTCGCGGGATTTTCAATTAACGCAGACATTTCAAACCGTCACAGTATCTGAACGGAGCACAGCACGAACCTCTCACTAGCACGGCTAGATGCCGACTGAGCTGCGCAACGCTCTGACCCCAAGATGGCCGCGCTAGCCCCGCCCTTAGCGGAAACAGACGAAAACGTAATCTACTTTCTGGATAGCCCTCGTACTTCTAGATTGTATCTTTTGATGGCAGATTCTTGTGGAATTGAACCTAGGATTACGTGTGTTTCGAACTTGATGAAAAGGTTGTTAATATATTTTTAATTTGCTTGCTAGATGGAAGTGCCACACAATTTTATTTCCGAACTGTATTTTTAATACAGTTAACTGTTTTCAGTAAAATAAATGCCAGGTCAGGAGATGGAGAATTAAGGAGGCTTTGGCCATTTCTTCCGAGAGGAGCACGCTTAATCGTGATGCTGGGTTTGTAACAGTAGTTTCGAGTTTTATTTAGAAAAGTTATGAAAAGTTTATAAATTTATAAAAAAAATTATGATGTATATCTATGTAGTAATTTAAATAAATGAAAATATATGTAATTTGTGATTGGCCGTAGTAATAATTGTATGACGTAATGTTGTGACGTGGAATTAAATCGGCCAAGAACAAAATTAAGATAGGAGTAAGGGTAGTTACGAAAAATCAATGATATTGGTAGAGATGTTTTGTAATGGTGAGAACATTTACGTAATAGTATTAATCTGTTTAAATATAACAAAGTAAGAATTTATCGATATGTTTGAAGTGACTGGGAAAGGAAGTTCAAGCAAAATGTAATCTAAATAATACAATTAAATAGTTACAGAATTTGACTTCTCCGAAACTTTATTCCGAACCACGCCTGAAACCAAGAATGTCATGACTATTAGTTAATCAAGTACAATTATCAAGAAACAAATCAAAATACAACGAATTTGTTATTTCTGGCTTCTCGACGTGGAACTTCGAAAAGTGCATCCCATCACAAACATAAAAATCCCGCACCAAATTGCGCCCGAACGTGTGACTGATTAAGATGGAGACAAATTAAGGGTATGTATGACTGAAATTTTGAAATTTTCAAATGCTGAACTAATAACGCTAGCTTTGTCAAATTTACACCGTGGGTATAGTATATTGTATACATGTTACAACCTAAATTTAAACCATTTTTCTCCAGCAGTTTAGAAATTATGATAAATTTTGTATGTTTTTTGTTACGTCACTAAAAAAGTCCCTTGTGACAAAATATTTTGAATTTTGGTCTAATATTTTAACCCTATGTTCATAATACACATACTTTTTGAAATTGCTCTGGGTTTTTCTGTGTCTTCTTTAGTTTAGGTCACAAACATTTTTTAATTTACAAATATTCTTTTTTTGTCTAAAAAACTGTAAGTTTTGTGTTTGAAAATTAAAAATATATGCTTATATACATTTCACAATAAAACCTAGGGCAATTTCCATTCCTCATGATATTCTGAACCTGTGTAGGAAATTTCATGAATTTAGTACAAAAACTGCATCGCAAGGAGCATTTTACAGGAAGAAAAATGCTGAAAATATGAACATTGAGAAAACAGCGATTAAAGATTTGATTGCATAACTCACATTAAAATCCACCAGGCTGATAGGTTGGACCCTCAGATTTCTTTTTCCTCTCCTCTGTTGTTGCTTTTTCCACCTTTTTCTTCTTTAGATGTTGCTTTTCTTCTGCACAATTTCGCTTCTTGCTTTGCAGGATACGAGTCTGATCTCGCTGCACTGAAGTTTTCCTTGCTGAGTCTACTACACTTTCACTTCTGATATTTTGCTGCAGCTCCAATGACTTAACACTACCCATGTTAAACTCACTGATGCTTTTAATAACAGAAAGATCCGATTTTTGTTTTGATATGAAAACTTCCTTTGGGCACTTATGCCATATGACATGATGCAAAGATTCATTGGCATTCTGTGTTTTTCCTGTTTTGCACCTCTCTAGTAATGTTGTAGAAGCCAGCCTCTGATATATTGGCAACATTTTAGGAACTATTTTGTCTGAAAGCCTTATTTTTCTTTTCTTGAATTGAAAATTTAAGAACGGAAAACAGACAAAGAATGTGGATGTAGGCAAAAGAGGGCGTGACTCTGACAGAGTTTAAAGGCCACCGACATTTAAATAAGCATTTAAAAATGGCGTTCGGAGGCAAATTATGCATTTTTCACATTCGGAAATGTCTAAATTATTTTATAGAATTAAAATAAAAATGTCGTTATTTTCACGATTTTCATGAAATTTCAGTCATACATACCCTTAACGACGAATAGTCCCAAATTCCTGTCCCAGGTTTCAGTTCAGCTCCTCTTGGAAACCGGCCTTAAAATGGAAATCCGTCGAATTAAGAAGCAAAGATCCGTACAGCTTGATCATCAAGTAGTTACATTTCTTTGAGACCATTTTCTGTACTCGCGCTATCTCCTGACCTGGCATTTAATTTACGGAAAGCAGTCTTTTGTTCAGTGACGCGAGTATTGATAGTGTTTTGTCTTTGTTTATAGTTGTGTTATATCCAGTTATACATTTGTGGTTTTAACATTTAATAAATATCCAGATGATGGGAGAGATGCACACTCCCAAAGCGTCGATCTATAATAGTCTTTTCACCTGACTTGCTTCCCGGAAACAACCTGAGCAGTTTCTGGTAATAAGTTTGAGAATCACGTAGAAAATGAAGCTAGTTACAGTGAAGCAATAAGTGTTATACAAATATAACTGTTTGTAACAAAAACCTTCACTTATCTTTAGGAAAATGATGTTGATTTCTATTTGTTGAATTAGTTGAAGTTGAAATTGATTTCACGAAGTCTTGTTCAAGTCGTCAGTCAAAGAAAACCACAGGAGAAAATAAATTCGTCATTAAGGAACTTACTATGCTGTTATGTTTTTTCATTTTACCAAAATCTGAAAATGAAACAAACTTAAGAACAGAATCAACTGCTAGTAGAGTCTGTTTAGTTAACTCGTGTGCACGTCGGCCGCAGCCTTTGACGAACCCTTATAATGGTTTTACAACCCCCGACCCTCCTTCTCCCTGTCCTTTCTGCAAAATTGCCACCTTTCTCCATACATCATGTTTATCGTACGAGGTTTCGTCTAAATAAATTATCTTATGTCCATTACTGTGAAGCATCCTTAGTTATATCGCCAAGCTACAAATCTACTGGATTCCATAATAACCCTTAACTTATTCAAAGTGCGGTATTTGAAACCCAGCTCCTTTAGGAGGCCGCGCAAAGTGCAGTGCCTATTAGGAAAATCACAAATTTCTTGCAAATGTGCAAACAATTCATCTAAGGTGGACGCTCTCCCTTTTGCATAGAATCTATAAATTTCTCGACGAATTAAATCGCATGTTAAATTATCTACCTTAGAGAAACGTTTCCTTTTGTTTTCACACTTGATCGGTGTCTTTGGTATTCCTTTCGTCACAATATTTCTTACTGTATTTCTGTGAATACCCAGAATTTATCATCAGGTTCATTGCATGACCCCTTACCAAGATTATTTGTCAGGACATATTTATATGTGTTCAAAACAAACGCTTGTATTTGCTTAGAAACAGTTCCCGTTATAACTTTGTTTTGTGAGGCTTTTCCAGTAATATAACTCGGCCCACTTATTCACACTGTCTTCACTTTGATTATTTTCACGTGACTGAAAGTTATCTACTACTTCATTTGCATTTCCCTCCTACGGTCTCCACATCGTGACACACAATGAATTTCTGCACGTAATGAAACAGATCAACTGGAAGTTGTAACTTTGGCAACTGAGACTCCACGTGGAGTAAACATGTGAGCGTCATTTCCAGAAAATCAGGGTTGCTATTGGTCCTCAACGACAGTGTTCCATTTCTGAAGTGTGGAGACAGATTTATGACGGTCATTAGTGGGCGGGAGGGTCCGAGCAACTGCACTCGCGTTGACTAGACAAACTTTATTTGATAATTCATTACGTGATGTTTATTTTTTAAAATAAATATATTTTCCTAAACCACTAAATCTATCGCACCATTTAATTGTTTTAATAATTTAACTTCTGGATTTATTTCATGGTCAAATGACCAAAAGTAATCTGCTACGGCCGATTTATCGGTTGGTTTATACTTAATGTTACGAAAATGTTTAAATTAACTGGTTTAATAAACAATTTCAAAAAAAATTGGTGTAACTTTGGATCCTCAAAACACATATTGTATTAAAATTTACTACATTTGTCTAAAAAAGATGAGATTCCTAATAATAAAAAATCTGGTATTTATCAATTTAAATGTTTAGATTGTGATTGGTAGGACAAAACGTAATTTGGAAACCAGAACAAAAGAACATTTTCGTAACATTACGTATAAAAACTGATAAGTCGGTCGCAGGAGATCATTTTTGATCATTTAATCGTGAAATAAATCTAGAAGTTGAATTATTTAAACAATTAAATGTCCCAATAGATTTAATGGTTTGGGGAAATATATTTATTTTAAAAAATGAACATCGAGTAATGAATTATGAAACAACAGTCGATTCTGTTCTTAAGATTGTTTTGTTTTCCGATTTCGGTAATACTGAGAAAACATAAGAGCATAGTAACTTCCTTAACGACAAATTTGTTTTCTCCTGTGGTTTTCTTTGACTGACGACGCGAAATCGATCTCAACTTCAACTAATAAGAAAAATCAACATCATTTTTCTTAGGATGGGTGATGTTTTTTGTTACAATTAGTTACGAGGTCTGTTCAATAAAGAATGATCATAATTTTTCATAATTCAATCTTATTATATTCTGTTAGCTTAATGTGAAACAAACATGCCGTCATAGTTTCATTGTTGGTACTCCTGATTCCCGCCTGTGAGAACCAGGCAAGTTCAGACATGTTCAGTATCGTCTACCACTGCAATGGAAGTAACATGCAGTTAAAGTTGATGTTAGAGGAAGATCCGGAGTTTCTTTCAAACGTAATCATTCCTGATGAAACTTGGCTACAGCTTAGTGTAGAAATCTCCTTCTTCACCAACCCCCCAAAAAGCAAAAATGGTTGCTTCTGCTGTGAAAGTTATGGTCATCTCATTCTTTGATATTCATGGAATGGTTTATCACCATGGTGTACCTGCACACATCAGTAACTGGACAATACTACAAGGATGTCCTGAAATCATTGCAATGCCATATCAGGCGGAAAAGATCACATTTGCGTGAAGCATGCTGGATGCTGCACCACGATAATGCTCGGCCGCATATTGCCAATGTTGTTGCTGAATATCTTGCAAAAATCAACGTGAAGTGCATCCCTCACCCTCGCTATAGTCCAGATTTAGCCCCATGTGACTCTTTTCATTTCCTTAGCTTGAAGAAACGCCTTCGTGGGAAGCATTATCCGTCATCAGAAGCAGTGGTGAAGGCTAAGGAGGCGCTTTTGAAAGATCTCTCAAAAAATGTTTTCCAGCATGTCTTTGAAGACTGGCAGATACGCTGGGACAAGTACATCGCATTCAGGGGAGACTATTTTGAGAAGTACCATCAAAATTATGGGGATGAGTAAAAGTAGGTTGTCAAGGAAAAGTTGTGATAATTCTTTATTGAGGCCGCCTCGGTAGCGTGGGTAGTAGCATGTCTGCCTCATGTTCAAGAGGTCCCGAGTTCGAATCTCGGTCAGGGTGAGTTACCTGGTTAAGGTCTTTTCCGGGGTTTTCCCTTATCCTCAAATACGAATGTCGGGTAACCCTAAGCTCTATGGACTCTGGGCTCATTTGAGCATAATTTCACCCATTTCATTCACCGTCCGATATGACAACGTTGAAGGACGTAAATAAATAAATAAATAAATAAATAAATAAATAAATAAATAAATAAATAAATAAATAAATAAATAAATAAATAAATAAATACATAAATACATAAATAAATAAATAAATAAATAAATAAATAAATAAATAAATAAATAAATAAATAGATAGATAAATAAATAGATAAATAAATAAACGAATGAATGAATGAATAAATAATCTTTATTGATCAGCCCTGGTATACGTTTAACCAATTCTACATCCTGAAACGGTCGCTAACTGAGTTCTAATAACTCAGTTATTAGCTATTGTCAATTTTCGTACCCACCCAGTATTCTCCCAGGCTGCGCTGTGGCTCAGTGGTTAGGCCGCTTGGCTCTCACCAAGGTGGCCAGGGTTCGATCCCAGGCGACCGCAAAGTGAGATTTGTGATGGACAACACAGTGCTGGGGCGGGTTTTCTTTGGTACCTCCGGTTTCCCCCGCCATTTCATTCCAGCTGTGCTCAATCTTCATCTCATGTATCATCAGTGTCACCGCCTACGGTGCCGTATGTAGTAAAAGCGGGCGTTAAACACTACACATTCAGTGTACTCCCAGAACAATATCGCATCGCCAATATAGCATCTGGCAGTAGGTTATGGAGATATTAAACATGACATCAAAAATACGAAAGATGCTAAGTCCTAGCGTCTTTAAGACGAGAATCGAACCAGAGTCCTTTGGATTCGGTAGCCACTAGATAATTTAAAGTAGGCGGTTTCAAAGCAGTTTCATTTTACCGCGCGGTGTTGCCATGGCGTTGATGACTTTAGCGATAAGGCCGTGTAAGTATTTCTGTGAATGAAAGGCATCTGGAGGCTGTGTGGAGGAGATAAGATTTTATCTCGGTAATAGCGACGAGGTTTCTTAAAGCCCGTGCACATTTCTATTCATTGTTCGTGCCAACGTCAATTTTTCATGCCACCTTTGTACGACCTTATAAACACAAAGATGGCGAGATTGTTGGCTAGCGAGGAATATCCGCCTCGGGCACACACAGAGAAGGTCATGCATCTGCTGCTTTTAAGGATATATACATCTTCTTAATGGAATATCTGCAATGATACCCAGAGTAATTACTTGCTTTCTGGCTTTCACTTTTCAGCAAGATTTTCTCCAACTTTTCATACATTTACGGCTTTAATAAGGAATAATGAATGACCCTCTCAGAGCTGGCATAGCTTATGTGTTATCTGTCTTAAGGTTCCAAAGCAGAATTTCACACAAAATAATTTTTGAATCCCAGTGTACTTGAAAAATGAAATGTCGATAGAACAACAGTAACACATCGCCACGCAGCGCCAACTTGAAAGCTGTAATGTCACTTCTAGAAGCTACGAGAAACCTATCTCACACCGTGCTCAATTTCTTCAGGTAGAAAGCCCATTTCAGGAGTGTGCGTCTCTCCCACCATCAGAATATATATTAAAGGAATCACTGGATATAACACAAATATAAACAAAAACAAAACATGATCAAAATTCACATTTCCGAACAAACGACTGCTTTCAGTAAATTAAATGCCAGGTCAGGAGATGGCCTCGGTGCATAAAATTAATTGTGTCAAAGAAACGTAACTACTTAACTTAAAGATCAAGCTGTACTGATCTTTGCTTCTTAAGTCGACGGATCTCCACCTTTAAGGCCGGTTTCCAAGAGGAGCTGAACTGAAATCCAGCATTACGACTAAGCGTGCTCATCTCGGAGAAAATGTCCAAAGCCTCCTTAATTCTCCGCTATCAGTAACTGTTGCATTTTGCCAAGATGGTCGTATCCCGAAAGTTGCCTCTATGGTCGTTATCAAAACAATGCTCTGACAGCCCAGATTTCTCAGGTTGTATTAAACGAATGCTCCGTTCATGTTTGTTTGTTCTGGTAGCGATAGTCCTTCCGGTTTGTCTTATATACGTTGTCCCCCATTCGCAGGGAATACGACACACTCCCGGCACTTGGATATCCAGTTTGTCTTTCACCGGTCTCAACAGATGTTTAATCTTCAGTGCTAGGTTGTGGGTGATCCTGATGCTGTATTTGGCGAGAATTCTGCTAATTCTGCCGGATAGATTGCCGGTGAACGGGATGTAGGCTGTAGCGGTAGGCTTATCTGACGCTTGCTGTATTACAGGTTTCCCTTTCCTAGCTCTGGTGATCGAGGCTGCCAATTCTGCCGGATAGGTTGTCGGTAAACGTGATGTAGGCTGTAGCGGTAGGCTTATCTGATGCTTGCTGAATTACAGGTTTCCGTTCCCTAGCTCTGGTGATCGAGGCTGCTGATTTTGCCGGATAGGTTGCCGGTAAACGGGATGTAGGCTGTAGCGATAGGCTTATCTAACGCTTGCTGTACTACAGGTTTCCCTTTCCTAGCTCTGGTGATCGAGGCTGCTGATTCTGCCGGATAGGTTGCCGGTAAATGGGATGCAGGCTGTAGCGGTAGACCTATCTGACGCTTGCTGTATTACAGGTTTCCTTTTCCTATCTCTGGTGATGGAGGTTGCAGATTCTGCCGCAGAGGTTGCCGGTAAACGGGATGTAGCCTGTAGCGGTAGGCTTATCCGACGCTTACTGTAATACAGGTTTCCCTTTCCTAGCTCTGGTGATCGAGGCTGCTGATTCTGCCGGATAAGTTGCCGGTAAACGGGATGTAGGCTGTAGCGGTAGGCTTATCTGACGCTTGCTGTATTACAGGTTTCTCTTTCCTAGCTTTGGTAATCGAGGCTTCAACATCATATTCCGAGTAGCCGTTTTGACCGAAAGTTAGCCTCAGGTGCTGTAATTCTTGTTTTAAGTGGCTGGGATCAGGGATAGACAAAGCTCTGTGGGCCAGTGTATTGAGAACTCCCAGTCGTTGAGACTTATGATGGAAACTATGAGCGTTCAGATAGAGATCGATGTGTGTTGGCTTGCGATATAGCATGCCCCAATGTGCCGTTGCTGTTTTTTGAAACAAGAATGTCCAGGAATGGAAGAGTTCCATCCTTCTCCACTTCCATGGTAAACTGTATTTTAGGGCGAAGGCAGTTGAGATGCGCAAGAAAGCTAAGCAGTGTCTGATCCATGTGTCCAGATTACATAAGTGTCCTCCACATATCTATTGAAATGAGGTGGTTTAAGTGGAGCTGTGGCAAGTATTTCATGTTCTAGGTGTTCCATATATAAATTAGCTATAGCTGGTGACAAAGGGAAGCCCATTGCTATTATACTATCTCAGACTGACAAACTGACCGACTTAAGTGCTGTCTGGCTGTATAAAGCCAAAAGGTCTTTGCTGCGCGCCCACTCGTTAAGGGTTTTAGCACTGGTAGGGATTTTCTTTTAAGGATTTGTTAGGATGTCGTGTGGGTTTGAGATAGACATTTTTTCCCTTCAAGGTAATAAATTACCTGTACCTTATGTTGCGGAATGGAGGCATAACCTTTTACTCTGGTGTTCTAATTTTTAAATTTGTTAATGTATGTATGTATGTATTTATTCACTGCAATTGGGTACTACCCGGTGGCAGAGTTAAGAATACAGATCAAATTACAAATGCTAGATTTACAACAATAACACAATAAACAATACATACATGATATTATTTTACTTTAGTCACTTAAAACATATCTAATTACTTCTCTATTTACATATTATATACCATTATAATTTAAAAGTTAAACTATAAAGTATCTAGACTTTTTTTAAATTTCTTCAGCGACAGGGGACAGCCCTGAAAGACTGCTACAGACAATTCATTCCATTCTTCAATGGTTCTATAAACAAAAGAAAATTTTCCTACGTCGGTTCTGTATCTTCTACCCTTAATTTTATACCTATGATCGTTTCGTCCATAATAATCCGGATTATCTAACCTTACACTAACGTCCACCCATGCCTTTACACCAGCATTAGCTTTGAATAATGCTACCAACCTTTGTTTTCTACGCCTAATTCATAATTCCTCCCATTTAGTCTCACCTCCTTTTATAGGCCCAAAATACTTGCCTCTTTTTATGAATTTTATTGCCCTCTTCTGTATTTTTTCTAACGGATCGATTTGGTTAGCTCTATACGGGTCCCAGCATGCTACTGCATATTCCATAACCGGCCGCACTAAGGCCTTGTAGGCAATTTCCCTGGATCTAGCGCTCCCCTTTTTCAATATTCTCATTACGAAATGTAATGCCTTCCACACATTCCTAGATGTGGAATTTACTTGTTCGTCCCATCCAGCATTACTTGCCAGGTACACTCCCAAGTATTTGCAGCTGTCCACCTATAGAATTTGCACCCCTCCCATGTGATAGTTAACAATAATTTTGCCCTTAGTTCTACTAAAAACAATGGACTTACATTTCTTGGCATTAATTGTCATTTTGTTAGCCGCAACCCAATTACAGATTTCATTTAAATCATCCTGAAGAGCGGTTTCATGCACGGTATTCCGAGTAGAGGCGTGTCAGTAAAATATGGTCTCCAAGGCGCTGGAGCCGTGACGAACGCTATTACGCGAGATCCGGCAACACTGACGTATACCTTGGTTTCAACCGTTAATGCCAGAGGTTCTACTCTCATCAGTCCTGGACCCGTAGCATCAAGCACCCGGGCCTCCTTCGACCAGGGAGTTGCCGAGCTGTCCCGAAAAGGGCGCCCGGCGCATCCGTGAGGCTTTCCGTAGGGATAGACATAGAGACTAACAAGCACTCCACCCCATCTGGTCCTTTGGACTCAAGATGGGATGGAATTGGATACGCCACTTACGCGCGCCAAATCCAAATTGGGAAGGCTACCGATATGACCTCTGTAGGGCTGCCTGGTGATCTAGCACACCTTCTACTAGCTAGGCTGGCTAGTACGCGGGAATATTAATGGCTTCCCTCAACCCCGTCCAGAGGCGTACCCGATCTCCCACGGGTATCAGGAACCACTTCCCAGCCCAATCCTTACAACTTTCAATCAGGGAGGGGCTCGAATATTCGGCCTGAGGTTCCTCTAGTAACGTCAGAGGTATCACGAGTGCTAGGGGTCCGCAGCGCCCGCACCACGGCAGCTGAAGGGGACACATCCCCTCCCCAACGGGAAGCTTGGTTTCAACCCTCCAAATCCTCTCCACTACGAACCCGTTGCAACCGTTATTCTTGGCTGGGCAGTCGTTTGCGATGTAGCTTCCTATCACTTCCGCCGCCAAGTGCTAATTGCGTACAGCGATCCGTTTTTTGAGTGCCAAGCGCACCAACCCCACTGAAATTCATCGTCAGTTATGCGAAGTCTACGGGCCAGAGTGTATGGACGTCAAAAACGTTCAGAGAGTTCAAACACAGACGTACAGACGTCCATGACGAACAGCGTTCTGGTCGGTCTTAGGTTTCAGCTGAAACAATTGCAAAAGTGGGGCAAGAAAAGATCGGCGTGTGACAGTTGACGAGCTGTGCGAACTTATCCCTGAAGTCACTAAGACTACGATTGACAAGATATTGACCGAACATTTTCATTATCGCAAGGTGTGTGCGAGGTGGGTCCTCAAAATGCTCACTGAAGACCATAAACGGCAACGTGTTGAAGTGGCCCACCGATTCCTGGAGCGCTATGCAGAACAGGGCGAGGAATTGTTGGATTCAATTGTCACTGGCGATGAAAACTAGGTGCACTACAAAACATCAGAAAGTAAAGAACGTACTCGTCAGTGGCGGCATTCGAATGCGCCGAAGCCGCGAAATTTCAAACAGAGATTTTCTGCCGTGAAAGTGTGTTCTGGGAGAGCAAAAGTGTATTGTTGTGTGAGTTTATGCTTACCGGTACAACAATAAACGCCGCTATCTACTGTGAGACTAAAACAATTGCGACGTGTCATTCAAAGTCGAAGGGGGGAATTGGTGACGAAGGGAGTGATTTTTCATCACGACAACGCTCCTCTCCATACTGCACATGCAACGGCTGATCTCCTGACCCAGTTCGGATGGGACAGTCCAGACTTAGCACCTAGTGATTATCACTTGTTTCCTGAGATGAAGTCCGACGATGATTTGAAAAACGAGGTAGAGCGTTACCTGCGCAACTTCTTGGGAGAGTGTTATGACAAGGGTATACAAAAACTGCCGCAGCGCATGCAGGAAACCTACAGAGCATCCACCATTTCCTACAACAATCACGCCATACCGACCCAGAAGAAAGTTAAATACCTTGGAGTGACATTGACCGAAAAGCTGTCTACCTGTTCGCATTACCAAAACAAACTTCAAGAGGCAAAAGCAGCAACATCATGCCTAAGGCTCTTGGCGGAAATAGGAAAGGAAGGACTAGCCCCAAGCACCCTAACACAGATCTACAAAACCATAATTAGACCAACACTTACCTACGCTGCAACCTACGCTGCCCATCACCACGCAAAACACAAAAGACAGAATATCCGGATATGAACGGAAATGCCTACGCAAAGCAATGAAGCTACCACCATGGTCCAGGAGTAACGAAGTCTATGAAATAGCAAAATCTACAAGTATAGAAGAAACGATAGGAAAGAATACCACCAAATACATGGACAACGCAAAGGACCGAACCCATAGACAGCACATCATTGACGCCGCAAGGAATTATAAGCAAAGCCAGATGCATCAGAGTAAGAATTTAAGCGACCCTCTTCTAACAACCATCATTAAACAGTACGAACAAGAAAAAGAAGAAGAAGAACAGAAAATACAACAGCACCTACGACAACTTCTGCGATAACCTAGGAAAACTCATCTGATGACCTACGGATACATTTCTCACTCCTAGAACATGTTAAAAAAAATTAAAATAAAAAAATATGTATATACAAAAAAGTAAAAAAAAAAAAAAATAAATAAAAAATAAAAAAATATATATAAAAAAATAAAAAAAATAAAATAAATAAAATATATATATATAAATACTAAAAAAATAAATAAAAATAAATAAAGAAAAATAAATAATAATAAAAAATTAAAAAATTAAAAAATAATAATATATATAATAAATAAAAAATAAAAAAAGCCATCTGCCTCTCCCAAACAAATAAAAATTCTGGCTGAAGAGGGCGAAATAAGCCCTAAAGCAGCCTTGGGTGTAAGTAGACCCAGAATCCCCCTACCACCACCACCACCACCGCAGCGCATGCAAAAGTGTTTAAGTTGAAAAATAGATGTAAGTTAAGCATTTTCATCAATGTAACATTCATTGACCGTTAACATGTTTTCTAAGTTAAATAAAATAGGAGACCTTGTTTTACAGACACACCTCGTAGGTGGAAAGATTTTGTTGCCAAACAGCGTAGACGTACATATTATGTGGAGTTCAGCTTTAGTTGCTGTTAGGATTAGCTCGTGGGTTATCGCGGGTGCCTGCAAGCCATGCGGGGTACACGGAACAGCCTGGAACGGCATCTAGTGGGTTCATAATCTCCCAATGATCTAACAAGGGCAGTACTATGTCTAGGTAAAGTAGGCTAACGTTTTGATGCCCGACGCCTGATTTCATCCTCCACGTAAGGAAGACCCGAGGCTTCGTGAAGCAACCTGGTAGGAAAAGAGCGGCCTAGATAATATATAGGCCGTAGTCCTCTATTCTGCACGTTGAAGCCATGCCAGTCAGCTACCTGCGGTCAAGCCATGAGCCATGAGCGAGTACAGGTCGTCCCGTAGGGGTGCGGATCCGTCCCATTCAGCTGCCGTAGTGCAGGCGCTGCGGACCCTTAGCACTCGTGGTACCTCTGACGTTACTAGAGGAACCTCGGGACGAACATCTGAGCCCCTTCTTCGGGAATTGCTCGCATTGGAATGGACTCGAGGGGGCAGTGGTTCCCGATACCCGTGGGAATCGGGTACGTCTCCGGACGGGGTTGAGGGAAGCCACTAATTCTCCAGGGGTACTAGCCAGCATAGCCAGTAGAAGGTGTGCTAGATCACCAGGTGGCCCCACCGAGGTCATATCGGTAGTCTTCACCTTGAGTGTTGACGCGCGTAAGTGGCGTATCCACTTCCGTCCCGTCTTGAGTCCACAGGACCAGATAGGGGGGCTTGTTAGGTATCAAGGTCTTGCCCTATGGAAAGACCCACGGAGGATGCCGAGCGCCCTTCGGGACAGCTTGATTAACTCCCTGGTAGTAAGAAGCCCGGGTCTAATTCCTACGGGTTCAGGACTAATGGGGTGAAACCTCTGCGCTTAACTGTCGATATTAGATGCTCCGTAGGAGAGGGGATCCGTCCCCTTCAGCTACCGTGGTGCGGGCGCTGCGGAACCCTAGCACTCATGGTGCCTCTGACGTTATTAGAGGAGCCTCAGGCTGAACATTCGAGCCCCTCCCTTATAGGGAGTTGTTCGGATTGGGATAGACTCGAGGTGGCAGTGGTTCCCGATACCCGTGGGAGATCGGGTATGTCTCCGGACGGTTGGAGGGAAGCAATTAATATTCCCGCGTACTAGCCAGCATAGCTAGTAGAAGGAATGCTAGGTCACCAGGCGGCCATACCGAGGTCATATTGGGCCGCGCCGTGGCTCAGTCGTTAGAACGCTTGGTTCTCACCAAGGTGGCCCGGGTTCGATCCCAGGAGACCGCAAAGTGGGATTTGTGGTGGACATCACGGCGATGGGGCGGGTTTTCTCCGGGATCTCCAGTTTCCCCCTGCATCTCATACCACCGGTGCTCCATCTTCATCTCATGTATCATCAGTGTCATAGCCTGTGGTGCCGTATGTAGTAAAAGCGAGCGTTAAACACTACACAGCTCATTTAAACACTACACGAGGCCATATTGGTAGCCTTCCCACTTTGGTGTTGGCGCGCGTAAGTGGCGTATCCACTTCCATCCCGTCTTGAGTCCAGATGGGGGGGGGTTGTTAGTCTCTAGGTCTCGCCCTACGAAAAGCCCCACGGAGGCGTCAGGTTCCGTTTTGGTATAGCTCGGATACTCCCTGGTCGAAGGAGGCCCAGGTCCTTGTTCCTACGGGTCCAGAACTAATGGGAGTAGATCCTCTGGCATCAATTGTTGATATTAGATGATGGACCTAGGTTGACCTCTGCTAGCGCTTCTGGTTCCGGGATGTGCGTCCAGAAAGGAGGCCAGTGCCCGATGGCTCCTCGCTAATAGAGGCCTGCTTGTTGGGTCCGTCCAGTGCAGCTGGGCCAGAAGTGAGCAGTCAGTTGGGAAAAGGTAGAACCTTTAGGGTCTGGTCGTGTTCCGGTCGCACGGGACGGGCTCGACTGGCGGTGGTCAGCCGACGAGTCGTATAGAGCCCCGGTATGGCCAGGTCAGACCGAGTTTAGCGATGTAGGGACGAGAGGCTGAACTCACCACCCAAGGTTGAAAAAAAAAAAAAAAACATAATTTATTGCAATCTAAGTTTATCTAATAAAAGATTTTCTAAGCCTTCTGTGATTGTACTTCAATATCTAACACGTTAAATTACTGCAGTAGACGATCTAGTAGTTACAGTGACGGTCACCAGGAGAGAAATTCCAGATCAGCCAACCGAACTGGAATTGCTGTCCAGAGATGGCGCCACAGGTAATATCTTATGCTAAGTTGGAGTATGTACATTTATTTAGTAAATTTTATAACATACTTTAAGTGAGCTCCTTAAATAAACGTTCAATTTCATTGTTCTTTATTGTCTTATAACATAGAGCAACTAAATTGAATAAAGCGATATTTTCGAAGAAATAAGTAATGTTCTGTAAGCAAGGAAGTCTTCAAAAGTATGTAGATTTTGACCATTTTTTCCTCTAAAACCACAGATTAATACCAGATGCTCAACTCCGTGTTAAAATCTGAAGACGCATAGGGCGCTCTTTCCTAAATCTTTAGACCCCGGCGACCTTGGCAACTACGGCCGGTGCGGCTGGTAATGTAGTAAGCTTCTATTGCGACCGAGCTATGGTGCATTCACCTCCCCTTCCCTTCGGCTCCCATTTTCACTGACTGATGGAATCCAACTTCTTTCGAAATCACTTCTCGTCACACATGAATAGTTTACGGCACATATCAACTATTTCATATCAGGATAATACGCGTCAAATACGTGAGGAAATGTGCGATAAACTATTCATCAGTGTGCGAAATGTGACTTCGAAAGAAGTTGTCCAATTTGTGAAAAAAATTGGAAGAATCCACTTGAACTTTTCCTGTTAAATATGAATAATTGACTTCCACAAAGCATTATATCTTTATTCCTGTTGCAAATTGATAATTTTGTCTTTAAAAACAATTAAAATTTTAAAAACGAGAGAGTGAGATCACTTAAGATGCTGTTGAGATTATACAAGACATCTGTATACCCTTTCCCTCAAGCTTCTTAATGTAATACTTAAAATAAAGATAACTTAGCACTAAAATAATGATTCTGTAGATACAGGGAAGCAGGTAAGGTTACCATAATGTTACATGTAATGCAATTTCTTTGTACACAGAATGTTGAAAAAGTCCCTGGAATAACAGTGAGAAAAAAAGAAAAACCTAAAGAAATATGTATATAAATTTGAAATGATAACAACTATGTACAAAAAATAGCACTATTTCTTTAAAATGACAACAAAGCAGCTCTGTTAATGGTTATATTTAATAAGAATTTTAAAAGCTCAATAGTACATACATTATTTTCAGCACAAGTACACTAAAGTATATTCAGAGAAAAACCTGAAATTTGTGATCGATTCATATAAGATTAATAATGTCAAATTAGTACAGAAGTCAGTATTAGCAACTGGTGACATAAATTTCATAAATGGCACTATTTTATATACTTCTAATCACTTTGGTTGAATTAACATTCACAAGTGCAGAATAAATTATGAAAAATAATAATTACATTAAAGCTGTATCATTCATTTAAAATTGTCCTAAGCTTAACTCTGTCTTCACAACACAAGAATATTATAGCGTTGAATTTTTAAATGCTTCAATGACATGCATATGCACAGAAGTGAATGCTGAAGAAGAAAATGTGCAGTTTTAAAAATAAAATTTAATGCACAGTGTATCTTCCAATAAGAGATTATTTCATGTAGTTATCTGACTGTGAAATATAATTTGCTTAATGTGCAGAGCAATTGTTTGGATAAATGGCTTGCTTTAACTTGATAAGACTTTAAGCTATGTACTTTATGACTAAGATGGCAAATGGAGCCCTCTGCATAGTGTAAACCTCTCAGTCCATGACATACAACTGAATGTGTGTCAAATAAATAACTCAATGAAAGATTACACTATGAACTATTAATGCTGTTTGTAGTTTTAGTTAAGAAGTGAAAGTGATGGAACTGTGTGTTTGATGTCGATATACACTGATGAGTAAGGTTAAGAGAACTTAATTCTTCAAAATACTTATCATTGCAATTTAAAGAAAAAGTTTATAAAATTCATATCAAGCATCTCGCCCAAATATTTTAATTTAAGCCACCTAGATTATACGTAAACAAAGATGATGCTAATTTTGGTATGTCTGAAAATTCACAGCTATTTTTTCAGTAATTTAAACTGCATATTACTTACCTTACATGGACTTATATATGACATATATTTTAAATTTAAAACTACAAGTACAAACGCAAAAATTAATACACCCAATCAACTGTCTAAAATAACTTCACTTTTCACTTTTCCTTGTTGGTCACAGTATTCCTCAAAGTTTTTGTTAAATTTTCCACTGATATGAAATGAAACTCAAACTTTCAGAAATATTTGATATGCCACATTAAATTGCTGTATACGCGGGAAAGAATGCTTTGTGCTACATTACTAAAGCTCCTGAAGATCACTGCACATCACCAAAACAAGAAACATACACAATATCCAATAATCCTGCACTCAGATTTCTGCCATCGTATTCCTGGTAGCCTGAGATGATGGATGACCCCTGAAAGACAAAAAACAGAAAATGCCATTATTACAGTAATAAAGTAACAAGGTTAATAAAACTAATGGTTTTGTATGTAAAACAACACACTTTTTCCATTATAAGGTGCTACATTAATGTAGAGAATTTAACTATGCATGAATATGTATTAAGGCACATTTCAGGTTATGTCATATTAATTGTCTGTATTTAGCTACATGCTAAATCTTACTTACCAATAGGTCTTTGTGAAAATCTATTCTCGTTCTTCCTGCTGCCCATTCGTCCTCGTAGTTCTTTCAAATGTTTACAATTTCACAAATCGATGAAAATTGTATTCAGAACTTAATTTGGCTTGGCCTCCTTGCCGTTAAAGCTTTAATTCAAATATTTACAGGTTAGCCAATTTAGTGTGTTATTCATATCGTACATTGAGCTCAAATAAGGTCGATAATAGGTCAATAATATTATGAAAATTACTTCATAAGTAGTAAAATAATACAATAACTATTAAATTTTGAACTAAGCAGAAGTTATTTTATATATTAGTCAGTATGCAACACAGCAGCCAAAATAATTATATTGGCGGCATTGAATCCGGCGCCTGCAGCGCTCAAAACTGTATCTTTAGACCCCGGGTGTTTCGCGAACCTTAATGTGTCTCCTGGTCTCCTATCTGAGTTATCAGGCCCTGTCTAAAACGTATACATAAATCCAATTCACTACAACTATCTTATATATTTTGTTGGTACTTGTATCTGTCATGATCAATATACTTGGAAAAGGCTTTATTCCTTAGAAATTCACTGCCGTCATAGGATTTTAACGCAATAAGTGTTTGCGAGAAGCTTTGATAATATATACCAGAATAAGTAAAGTTTGAGATGAAATCGTTGTTGATTGTCGAAATACTCCGTTAAATTCTCAGAATTTCTTAGTTCTTATAAACATTTGCTTTATGACAATATTTAAAGTTTGTGTAATACAATACTTGTAATAGTGAACAATGTGATGCCTCACTCAGGGTATACGTGACAGCTGAAGTAAGTTGTCAATCTTATCACTACAAACTAGAACTTTTCAACTGTTTGTGTAATCACAATAACAAGTTTAAGTTGTGCTGAAAGCAAAGTAGGTTTAATTTACACCCAAATATCGACATAATGTGCATTAAACAACGTGCATATATCTTTTTGTGGAAGTTTCTCGTTTTTAAATTAGTTATTTCCAAGGCATTAACTTTTTAAAAGTGTTCTACAAGACGCAGTTTCTGTAGAATTGTTCTAATGTTTTTGAATTTAAATTACGAAAGTGTAATTACATGATAATATTTTACATTTGGAATGGGTTTGTATTAGTATTTATTATTGAATACTGTATACAACTTTACAAAATGTAGAGTTCTAATGTTTGGAAATGTTCTCATTCATTCTGACTTAATTTACTATAATATTCTGTAGCAAATTGTAAATCTTAACATACGGACAAGTTTTTGGAAAATGAAATTTAATCTCGTTAATACGCGTAATTTATGTTAAATTAGTCTAATTACAGATTTTGGAAGACTTTTGTGCCTGTAGCTTAAATGCCCAGATACATTTATACTTCAAAAATTTAAAGTTGGTAATAATTGTAAAGGTAGCATTAGCTAGCATTGCTATGTCCTTCTTGTATCTTTTAGAGTCCTGTGAACGTTTATTTTTAATTTGGAGCAGATGGAAAACCAAACATTAGGGTAAACTCGGATTGAAAAATTATTGTGAATGCATCACATTAAAGAGCTTTAGTTATATAAAACACAATCCCTCTTAGAATAACTGTCAGCGAGGAGAAATTGCTGTCGAGAGATGACTCCACTTGAAATATCCCATACTGGGGAAGTAAATGTTGAATTATTTACAAAGCTTTATATCATAGTCATTATCTTTACGTACAACTAGGATTTAACTGTTCTTTATTGTGTTAAAACAAACAGTAGCTTTGACATAGAGAATATTTCAAACGAATAAGTTATTGTGTGTAAGAGAAATGTGTGAAATATGTAGTGTTTAACGCCCGCTTTTACTACATACGGCACCGCAGGCAATGACACTGATGATACATGAAATGAAGATGGAGCACCGGTGGAATGAGATGGTGGTGGAAACCGGAGATCCCGGAGAAAACTCGCCCCAGCTCCGTGTTGTCCACCACAAATCTCACTTCGCGGTCGCCTGGGATCGAACCCGGGCCGGTGTGTAAGAGAGGAAGTTTTCTATTATAAGTATATGACAACGCATGCGCGGCGACGAAATCGGCGCTTCTACGTCCAGGTGGGTCGCTCCTCCTCAAAGGAGAGAGTGATGCAGGCTGGCGTACCGCAAGGGGCTATTATGTCACCCTTCCTGTATATACTCTTCACCAACGACTTTCCCGTGGACGCCAGATGCAAAGTTGCAATGTATGCTGACGACACTGCAATATACAACCATCACAAAAATCCTCGTTATGGACTTTTAGCGATGCAGCGGTACACTGTCCGCTTCCTCTCATGGCTTCATAACTGGAAAATCAAAATTTATGCGAACAAATGCCAGCTTATACATTTTACTAAGCGGCCCCCTTTGGCAATGGACCTAACGGTCGATGGTCAAATATTGCACTGCCGTCAGCAGGTCAAGTACCTCGGCGTGACCTTGACACACAAGATGCAGTGGATTACCCACCTAAAAGATAGCGCCAACAAAGGGCGGCAGCGATTAAAGATGTGCGCCCCCATATTTAGGAGCAAACAGCTAAAGCTGTGCTCTAAGATTATGCTCTACAAATCTTTTATTTTATCCGTGGTCCTGTACGCTTGCGTGGTCTGGGCCAACACCTCCAAAACCGCCCTAAAATACCTCCAAACCTTACAAAACCTCTCTTTACGTAAAATCCCATCTGTCCCCATCCGCAAGACTACCACCAGCCTTCATCAAGAAACCCATATCCCCTACATCCCCGAGGCCGTAATAAAACGAGCCTCTTCCATCTGGGCGCGCATACGGCAACATAGAAATCCGAAAATTAACAATATTGGGAAACGTTAACCAAAACACCGTAATCATGCACGCATAAAATATTCTAATGCCACCGTTACCCCACAATGTGCGCCCAAGACCTTCCGGCCCAGACCCTTCCACATATGCAGAGGCCGCCACCAAATCA
This sequence comes from Mantis religiosa, assembly GCA_030765055.1. Lineage (NCBI taxonomy): Eukaryota > Metazoa > Arthropoda > Insecta > Mantodea > Mantidae > Mantis > Mantis religiosa. The sequence goes on along the minus strand of CM060947.1, from coordinate 260,784,527 downwards.
GCACAGGAGACAGCAGCACGCTGCCGCACGGAGCAGTGTAAATAGTGAAGTGTGTGTGTAAATAAAAGTGCAAAATAAGCGCTTGTAAATACTGTACATAACAAAAAAAAACGACACTGTAAGACACTAACATAATAAAACTTCTCGGTGGGCTAAGAAAGGTCACCGTATGGGGTTTATATATACCCACGTAGACAATAAGCATTTAATTCCCAAAATATAACCTCAATGATAATTTTAGCCTTTAAGCCGGGCCCCTTTGTACGGGCACCAGGTCATGAAACTGAAAATAAAAACCTGAAACATGAAACCGGTACAGCCATATTCATAAAGAATCACATTACCCATACTTTCATTACCATCCCTCCACTACAGCACCTGGAGGCGACCGCCATAAGGCTCTCCTTAGGCGGTTCAGACCTAGTGCTTGTAGCGGTGTGTGACCCGCCCAACCACCCCTTCTATGAAGCGGATTACAGGGCACTCCTAAACCTAGACCACAGAGTGTGCATATCCGGCGACTTCAATGCCAAACGCCCAGCATGGAACAGCCGCATCCAGCATCTACCGCCTCATCAGCGGAGACCCAACCTTCCATGCGCATGGCTCGCAGGGTCCAACGCACTTCCCGCCTGGTGGCAGGGCGGACGTCATAGACTTCGAAATCACAAAGAACATTCCATTTCATCTGGACCACGCGGTGGTAAACGCTCTGGATTCTGACCAAAAGCCAGTTGTGATCAGTTCAGACGTTACCGTCGCAGTTCTGGCAACAGCTGACTGGGTGAATGAAGTCGACTGGGATGCCGCCATCCTTGAAATCCATAACTCCATGGACGCCTGGCCTCGAATCGACTCTGTGGAATCACTCGACGCGGCAGTCAAGGAATTCTCCACATCCGTCCTTAAGACGGCCCGTGCTCACACACACCGCATTCCAATTGAGGCACCAAAGCCCACAGATATCCCAGGACCCATCAAACAGCTTATAAGGGCTAAAATACTGTGAGAAAGCTGTAGCAGAGATTTCGCCATCCCAGGATAGGAGAAGTACACCAGAGGTTCAAATCCCTGGTAAGACGACTCCTAAGAGCACATCACAAAGAGGCCTGGGACAACATGTTAAGCCAAACCAATCTCCAGGAGAGAAAACCTTGGCGAATAGCCCTTAGCCTGCGGAAAGATAGAACAGTACACCAGCACCCCTTGCACAGCCTTAGAGGTCGACTCGTTTACGAGTCGAGAGAAAAAGCAGATGCACTAGCAGATTATCTGGAGGTCCAGTTTAAGTTCAGGATTGAACCAATGGACGATGGCCACGCTGACCTTGTGGAACGAGTGGCAGAGGACTTCCTGGAAGCTCCGCCCCCGGACCACGAGGAGTTCCACATTCTCATAGTAACCCCTAGAGATTTAGCCACCACGCTTAACTCTCTAAGAACCAACAAAGCCCCTGGGCAGGACCGCGTCACAGCGGAAATGCTCAAACACCTCCCACGAAGAGCCGTGATTCACTTAATCCGTATTTATAACTCATGCCGATTCATGCGCCACATTCCAGCTGTCTGGAAGGAGGCGCGCGTGATATGCGTTTTAAAACCGGGGGAAAATCCGGTTTTCCCGTCCAGTTACCGCCCCATTAGCCTTCTACCAGTTTTGTCGAAGGTATTCGAAAAACTGCTCCTCTCCTGGCTTCTTCCTCACTTACAGGAAAGCGGCCTAATCCCGGAACACCAGTTTGACTTCCGTTCTGGCCACTCCAAACAGACACTGCGGGTTGCCGAGAAGGCCTCCCTGATATTCCAGGAAAGGTCTAAAACGGTAGTTGTGCTGCTTGACGTGGAGAAGGCATTCGCCACAACCTGGCACGAGGGGGTCATTTACAAGCTCCTAGAGCATGAAATCTCATGATAGTTCTTTCTCCTTCTTGGTGCATGGTGGTAATATTGACACCCAGATTTCGCAGGTATATAATATCACGAGAACTACCAGCGTTCGGAAGAGGTACAACTTTAGGCCAACTGGCATCGAACTCGATCCCAGCATTGGATACAGGGAAGCAATTGCTCCCTGCACCCTCACCACTAGGTCCCTGATGGGCTGGTGGATAGTTAAACCTCTGTGCAGTTGGACTACCAGGTACTTGACAGAGTTAGTCCACTCTATCTTTCGACCCCGGAAGAAGTCTGCGTGGGTGTGTCGCTTTGTGAAAAGTATGGCGTGGCTTTTGTCCTGGTTAACAGAGATCCGCCAACGCCGGCACCACTGTTGTGTGAGGCGGAGGTGTCTTTCTAAGGGGTTTAAGACTCACAGGTATACGCGGGGGCGTATAATTCATTGAAAGGACGACACCAGCTTTCACTTCCAAACTTTTAATGAAGCGCCTACACGTTAGCGGAGAAACTATATATGAAACTCCGGAGGTAAAATATTTAATTCCTCTATGAGGAGGTTCTGCCATTGAGACAAGAATGCCCGTCTACCAGCGATCAGAGAAGATTATGCCCAGGCTGTACTAGTAAACTTCAAACGGACCCCTTATATAAAGGTAACTTATAAAAAACAAGAAACAAATTTCGGAAAGGCGCTATTTCACCATGTAAAATTGAAGACATGCCCGGAAAAACGGGTTAACCCACATTTTTTAAAAATGGAGAAAACAGGTGTTTTGTGAATGAGGCTGAAAAAAATTGTTAACATTATTTTATTTCATTTCTGAGAATATGAGTGTCAAGAACACAGTATATATTATCAGGGTTATCTTTAAAATAACCCAAAACATGACTGATCTAATAAGAAGAAGAATAAAATAATGAAAATAAAGTGAAAATCTTTGTCAGCTTTTACTTAAGTTTTATTCTATGTACATTTTACACTTTTAGGTGAAACTTTTATGTGTGTCTTTTGGCTTATTTATAGATGATACACTTTGGATTAATCCACTTTTCAATAATTATATCATTTTGGAAACTAGGTACAAGCTTTTTAGCTGTAGTCAGGCTGATCAAAAAATGCTTCATCAGTAATATTCTCAGAAGCTGTGGTCTAATATTTAAGAGTTTTTTAGTACTCATGAAAAATTGGTGGGGTATAATTCATCAGATCCTGTAAGTCCTTTAATTTTTCAGGATTTATAGGTCTTGGACCATTATATTTTGGAGGAAATGTCACATAAGTAAGGCATGGTTTGCCAGATATTATTTCCCTTCGAATGTCCAAAGTGTCGTAATCCTCAACCCCACCGTAAATGTATTTAAAATATAACTTAAAGGGGTGGCCTTTAAATACTCTCATACATGTCACCTTGCTCAAGAGTACCTTTTGCCCACATTCTGAAGCTGTTCCTTTTTGTACTTTGTCGAGAATAGGCTTTGCAGAGATGGACATGTTAGTTGTCATTTTGAAAACATGAAAAGGATTCTTTACATTGGCTTTCCATCCACTGATCTGTAACATAAATGTAAGCTGCTTGCCTCTTCTTTTTCTCTATAAGGCAGAAGTCACGATCACAAGGCAAAAATGTATGACCGGGTACTAGTTCCGCTATTGTTTGTTTACATCCGCAGTAGAGTTTACCAACTGTTGAAGCACTACTAAAATTATGCTGGCTTCATAAATACACTCCTGGAAATTGAAATAAGAAAACCGCGAATTCATTGTCCCAGGAAGGGAAAATTTTATTGACACATTCCTGGGGTCAGATACATCACATGATCTCACTGACAGAACCATAGGCACATAGACACACACAACAGAGCATACCCAATGTCGGCACTAGTACCGTGTATATCCACCTTTCGCAGCAATGCAGGCTGCTATTCACCCACGGAGACGATCTTAGAGATGCTGGATGTAGTCCTGTGGAACGGCTTGCCATGCCATTTCCAGCTGGCGCCACAGTTGGACCAGCGTTTGTGCTGGACGTGCAGGCCGCGTGAGACGACGTTTCACCCAGTCCCAAACATGCTCAATGGGGGACAGATCAGGAGATCTTGCTGGCCAGGGTAGTTGACTTACACCTTCTAGAGCACGTTGGGTGGCACGGGATATATGCGGACGTGCATTGTCCTGTTGGAACAGCAAGTTCCCTTGCCGGTCTAGGAATGGTAGAACGATGGGTTCGATGACGGTTTGGATGTACCGTGCACTATTCAGTGTCCCCTCGACGATCACCAGAGGTGTACGGCCAGTGTAGGAGATTGCTCCCCACACCATGATGCCGGGTGTTGGCCCTGTGTGCCTCGGTCGTATGCAGTCCTGATTGTGGCGCTCACCTGCACGGCGCCAAACACGCATACGACCATCATTGGCACCAAGGCAGAAGCGACTCTCATCGCTGAAGACGACACGTCTCCATTCGTCCCTCCATTCACGCCTGTCGCGACAACACTGGAGGCGGGCTGCACGATGTTGGGGCGTGAGCGGAAGACGGCCTAACGGTGCACGGGACCGTAGCCCAGCTTCATGGAGACGGTTGCGAATGGTCCTCGCCGATACCCCAGGAACAACAGTGTTCCTAATTTGCTGGGAAGTGGCGGTGCGGTCCCCTACGGCACTGCGTAGGATCCGACGGTCTTGGAGTGCATCCGTGCGTCACTGCGGTCCGGTCCCAGGTCGAAGGGCACGTGCACCTTCCGCCTACCACTGGTGACAACATCGATGTACTGTGGAGATCTCACGCCCCACGTGTTGAGCAATTCGGCGGTACGTCCACCCGACCTCCCGCATGCCCACTATACGCCCTCGCTCAAAGTCCGTCAACTGCACATACGGTTCACGTCCACGCTGTCGCGGGATGCTACCAGTGTTAAAGACTGCGATGGAGCTCCTTATGCCACGGCAAATTGGCTGACACTGACAGCGGTGGTGACCAAACGCTGCGCAGCTAACGCCATTCGACGGCCAACACCGCGGTTGCTGGTGTGTCCGCTGTGCCATGCGTGTGATCATTGCTTGTACAGCCCTCTCGCAGTGTCCGGAGCAAGTATGGTGGGTCTGACACACCGGCGTCAATGTGTTCTTATTTTCATTTCTAGGAGTGTATAATGATAGTTAAACTGAAAGGATACAATCATTTAAAACGTTTGTAGCTCTGTTGGTTATCCTGTTTATATGTTAGTTACCATGAGTGCCACTAGATGACAGACACATAACTGTACAGGTTAACCTGTTTTTGACATTATATGAAAAGGATATCACGAAAGGCAAGAACTTCACCTCTCTCTATTTAGCGTTATATGATCGCTGGAGGATAGACCAACACAAGAAAAGAAAGCAAAGGGCAGCACTTATCGCAAATATATATATATATATATATATATATATATATATATATATATATATATATATATATTGAGGGTTAGCCCGTTTTTCCGGGCATGTCTTCAATTATAGTATACGCCGGAAAACTGCCTAAATATTTTTCGTAAACACTTTGCTTAAATAACCTAATTAAAACGGTTTGCTTTATATGTAATGGGCTACAACGTACGTATTTAACAAGCTGCAATAATTTTGAGGGCGACTGTACTTGCTCTAAAACCATAAAGTCATAAACTATAATCCTTGTATAATTCTTGGAGGTGATAAAAGGCCGTGCCGTGGCTCAGTGGTTAGACCGCTTGGCTCTCACCAAGGCGGCCCGGGTTTGATCCCAGGTGACCGCAAAGTGAAATTGTGGTGGACAACACGGCGCTGGGGCGGGTTTTCTCCGGGATCTCCGGTTTCCCCCGACATCTCATTCCACGGGTGCTCCATCTTCATCTCATGTATCATCAGTGTCAACGCCTGCGGTGCCGTATGTAGTAAAAGCGGGCGTTAAACGCTACACGTTTTCATTTGGAGGTGATAACGAAATTAAAGGATTGAAATAAGTAAAGAATCATCAAAGAAATGTTGGTACTTTGTTACAACATTTTTTTGGTAATTTACGTCCTCCAACGTTAAGTCATATCGGACGGTGAATGAATTGGGAGAAATGATGCCCAAATGAGTCCAGGTCCATGGAGCTTAGAGCTACCCGACATTCATATTGAAGGATAACGGAAAGCCCCGTAAATACCTTATCCATGTAACTCACCCTTACCAAGATTCGAACTCGGGACCTCTTGAACGTGAGGCAGACATGCTACAGAGGCGGGCTTACAACACGTGCAGGGGCAGTTGAGTCGAGTAGCAGTTGGGGTGAATAGTTGGTTTAACAAAAGAAAGGTGAGAAACACTGTCCTTGGCAGAGTTCTAAAGGGTAGCACTTGACTTTGTTTGAATAGGGTATTCTTCGGACCCTCCCTAATGGCATGACAAAATAGTCACAAAGGGAATTTTGGTTGGATAAAGGGCTTCGAGAAATTGGAAGTAACACACACCCACGCGCAGCTGTGGAGGGCGCTCAGTTGGTGGCTTGGAGCCGATTAAGGCAGTCCTCTTCTTCTCTCTTGGTCACAGCCGACCAGAAGCGATGAGAGAAGATATTTGTCGGCTCAGATATACGTGAAAAACGAAATAAGTTTTTACGAGTAAATCTAAACAGTGATATTGGCAACCCTTGGTCGGCAACTTCGAGTTTAATGTAATAATAAAAGAAGCAGTCATTAAACCAGTTTGAAACGGGCATTCCAGTGTCATTAAAACCATCCTGCTCATACATACTCACGCATACCCTGCGAGAAACCTCGTTGCTTTACCCTGAGCTAAACACTATTTGTTTCAAACTGTAGCGTGAACGTGAAACTGTGCGCCACCATCAGCTTGCTGCTTCAGAGGAAAAGGGAAAACAAAACAATAGCTCTCTGAACTCTCTTCCAACACACATGGTTAGGGTACAACTGTTTTGTAGTGTGTTTTGTTACAAGTGATCAAGTATGAGTGGAAGAAAACTGTGAACTTTTGTGAACTGCTTTAATAAACCATTATGTATACAAATTCTGTAAAATGGGCTCTAAATATAAGACATTACCACTGGAGAAAAACATGAAAGCTATTGAAAAACTAGACAAAGAACAAACGTCCAGCTAAAGAATTAACATGAGATCCCTGGTTCGTATCCCGGCCGTGGCATTGAATTTTTCATGTTGATTCATTTTATAATTTACAACTTTTGGCTACCTTTATTTGTCTTTACCTTGTTGCTACCTTGGCCTACATGACATTTTGATCTTCTGCTCTGCCATGTAGCTCATAACCTCTATGCCTCCTTGTTACTTAATTACTCCCTTTCTTCTCCCTCATCTTCCTTTCTTATATTGTTTACATTTATTTATCTTTACCTTGTTGCTACCTTGGGTTACATGACACCCTGGTCTTAAGCTCTGTCAGGTAGCTCTTAACCTCCATACCTCTTCGTTACTTAATTAACCTATTTCTTCTCCCTCATCTTCCTTTCTTATATTCTTTACATTTATTTATCTTTACCTTGTTGCTACCTTGTCTTACATGATAGCCTGGTCTTCTGCTCTGCCAGGTGGCTCTTAACCTCCATGTCTCCTTGTTACTTAATTAGCCCCTTTCTTCCCCCTCATCTTCCTTTCTTATCTTCTTTACATTTATTTGTCTTTACCTTGTTCCTACCTTGGCTTACATCTCACTCTGGTCTTCTGCTCTGTCAGGTAGCTCTTAACCTCCATGTCCCCTTGTTACTTAATTAGCCCCGTTCTTCCCGCGTCTTCCTTTCTTATATTCTTTACATTTATTTGTCTTTAACTTGTTGCTACCTTGGCTTACATGACACCCTGCTCTTCTGCTCTGCCAGGTAGCTCTTAACCTGCATAACTCCTTATTACTTAATTAGCCCCGTTCTTCCCCCTCATCTTCCTTTCTTATATTCTTTACATTTATTTCTCTTTACCTAGTTGCTACCTTGGTTTACATGACAACTTAGTCTTCTGTTCTGCCAGGTAGCTCTTATCCTCCATTTCTCCTTGGTACTTAATTAGTCCGATTTTCCCCCTCATCTTCCTTTCTTATATTTTTTACATTCATTTGACTTTACCTTCTTGCTTACTTGGCTTACATGACACCCTGGTCTTCTGCTCTGCCGGGTACCTCTTAACCTCCGTACCTCCTAGTTACTTAATTAACCTCTTTGTTCCCCCCATCTTCCTTTCTTATATTCTTTACATTCATTTGAATTTAGCTTGTTGCTTCCTTGGCTTACATCACACCGTGGTCTTCTGCTCTGCCAGGCAGCTCTTAACCTCTATGTCTCCTTGTTACTTAATTAGTCCCTTTCTTCCCCCTCATCTTCCTTTCTTATGTTCTTTACATTTATTTGTCTTTAATTTGTTGGTACCTTGGTTTACATGGCACCCTGGTCTTCTGCTCTGTCAGGTAGCTCTTAACCTACATGTCTCCTTGTTACTTAATTAGCCCCTTTCTTCCCGCTCATCTTCCTTTCTTATATTCTTTACATTTATTTGTCTTTACCTTGTTGCTACCTTGGCTTACATGACACCCTGGTCTTCTGCTCTGTCAGGTAGCTCTTAACCTACATGTCTCCTTGTTACTTAATTAGTCCCATTCTTCCCGCTCCTCTTCCTTTCTTATATTCTTTACATTTATTTGTCTTTACCTTGTTGCTACCTTGGCTTACATGACACCTTGGTCTTCTGCTCTGCCAGGTAGCTCTTAACTTCCACGTCTCCTTGTTACTTCATTAGTCCCTTTCCTCCCTCTCATCTTCCTTTGTTATATTCTTTACATTTCTTTCCCATTTTTCTTTTACCTTCTGGAAGAACTCACCAATACTTCTTACCTTCTTTTCCTCCTTGCCCATTAACATTTTTATAGCTACAATCCTCTTCTCTACTCTCTCCCATTTTTCCTCACAAAACCTTTATTCTCCTCGCAACCTTGCAACCTCCTCGCATTCTGTTATATAGTGAAGTACGTTTGTTCGTATTTAAAAAACATATTTAGAGCACTGATTAAACTGCAATTAAACTTACTAAAAATTTCTTATTAAATAATATTATTTTCTTCAAACTCACGGATAACAAACATTAGATGCTCTTATGTTTCATTGTTGTCAGCTTACATATATTACCGCTGATAGCGGTAAATAAAGGCAGGGTTGCCATTTATTTTTGAGTGACACTTGGGTATATAACCTTCCATAGGTCGATAAGCTTTCTGATAAAGTATATATAATAATTATAAAGTGTAATTAATGTATATATAATATATAATAAAGGATAAAATATAATTGTATATTAAGAGTTCCCGTATCGGAGCCAGTGTCATCCTTTCTTTTAATATATATCATCGTATAACCTAAGTATGATTTCTCTACTCAAGAATGAGGTAGACACATCCGGACACAGCCAAAAGGATCTTGTGTACGATGCGAATCATGTCACAGTCTTAAAGTATTGGTTTTCTGACTCTCACACTGTTTTCTCTCCTCAGTATTCACACAATGAAGCTAGTGCAGCCCGATGGCGACACAATTTTCACATTTAGCTGTAAACATTGATTCAAGATAAGGGTAGTAGGGAGTGATGTAGATCGTACCCCAGGGCTGAGCCGCACAATGAAAACACGATAATTGGAGGCTAGGTTCACACCGCTAGAATTAATACCCAGAGACTCTCAATTATTATTTGTCCGCAACGCGGCGCTGCACACGAGTGACACGTCCAATGAATATATGTACGAGCATGCCATTTAAATTATTTAACATTGTTAATGGACATGATTTAGCACTGCAAGGAACGGGCGTTTTCATTAAAGATTTACAGACAACTTCAATTTGGCTGCCGTAAAATCAACTTTATTACTGCCACCGGTAATGGAATACAGTTCATATTTTATAACACAAGAACTCGCATGCACCGCCATATTGTTAACAAATCGCTCGGACACCTCCTCTAATCACACACTTTATATATATTTACTACGACATAGCAGCAAAACCTAGGCCGCGACAAATTAAAAACACAAATATTATCTTCCAATATAAACCATTTCAGCTACCAATTTAACCAACAGAGAACTGTCCTCTTTCATCGGAATATACGACAAATAGTACAACAAGAATTTAAGATACTTTCAACAAGAAATTCACATCTTTAACTTTTATCAATGTTTTCTAAATGATTGCAGCATATCTCAAAAAATTAAGAGATAAGCAAAATTATAATACACACATTTTATATCAAATGCAAATACTTCTTTCGTGGAATGAACCGTTTCCGAGACATACTAAGCTATTTGTTGAACATTTACAACACTAAGTCATATCAGACAATAAATGGAATGTGTTCATATGAGTACAAGGTACATAGAGCTTAGAGTTACCAGACATTCATCTTTCATAGATAAGAGAAAACCTCCAACGCTAAGTCATATCGTACGATGAATGAAATGATGTTCCAATGAGTACAGGATACATAGAGCTTAGAGTTACCAGAACCTCATCTTTCAGGGTAAGGCGAAACCTCCAACGTTAAGTCATATCGGACGATGAATGCAATGATGTACAAATGAGCACAGGATATATTGAGCCTAGGGTTACCAGACATTTATCTTTCAGGATAAGAGAAAACCTCCAATGTTAGGTCATATCGGACGATGAATGAAATGATGTTCAAATGAGTACAGGGTACATAGATCTTAGAGCTACCAGACATTCATCTTTGAGGATAAGGGAATACCTTCAACGTTAAGTAATATCGGACGATGAATGAAATTATATACAAATAAGTACAGGATACAAAGAGCTTAGAGTTACCATACATTCTTTTTTTAGGATAAGGGAAAACCTCCAACGTTAAGTTATATCGGACATGAATGAAATTATGTCCAAATGAGTGCAGGGTACATAGAGCTTAGAGTTACCAGACAGTCACCTTTCATGATAGAAAACCTCCAACGTTAAGTCACATCGAACAATTAATGAAATGATGTTTAAATGAGTACAGGATACATAGAGCTTAGAGTTACCAGACGTTCATCTTTCAGGATAAGAGAAGACCTTCAACGTTAAACCATATCATACGATTAATGAAACTATGCTTAAATGAGTACAGGGTACATAGAGCTTAGGGTTACCAGACATTCATCTGTCAGGATAAGAAAAAACCTCCAACGTTAAGTCATATCGGACGATGAATGAAATTGAGTTCAAATGAGTAGAGGGTACACAGACCTTAGAGTTATGGGACATTCATCTTTCAGGATAAGGCGAAACCTCCAACGTTAAGTCATATCGGACGATGAATGAAATGATGTTCAAATGAGTACAGGGTACATAGGGCTTAGAGTTACCAGATATTCATCTTTCAGGATAAGGGAAGACCTCCAACGTTAGGTGATATCGGATGATGAATGAAATGATATTCAAATGAGTACAGAGTGCATAGAGCTCAGAGTCACCACACATTCGTCTTTTAGGATAAGAGAAAACCTCCAACGTTAAGTCATATCGGACGATGAATGCAATGGTGTACAAATGAGTGCAGGGTACATAGAGCTTAGTATACCAGACATTTACCTTTCAGGCTTAGGGAAATCCTCCAGCGTTAAGTCGTATCGTACGATGAATGAAGTGATGTTCAAATGAGTTCAGGGTACATAGAGATTAGAGCTATTAGGCATTTATCTTTCACGATAAGAGGAAACCTGCAACGTTAAGTTATATTGAACGATGAAAGAAATAATCTTCAAACGAGTAGAAGGTACATAGAGCATAGAGTTACCAGACATTCATCTTTCAGGATAAGAGAAAACCTCCAACGTTAAGGCATATCGGACGATGAATGAAATGATGTTCAAATGAGTACAGGGTACATAGAGCATAGAGTTACCAGACATTCATCTTTCAATGAAGTTATGTTCAAATGAGTACAGCGCACATTGAGCTTAGTGTTATGGGCATTCATCTTTTAGGATAAGAGAAAACCTCCAATGTTAAATCATATCGGACGATGAATGAAATGATGTTCAAATGAGTACAGGTTATATAGAGCTTAGAGTTACCAGACATTCATCTTTCAGGGTAAGAGAAACCTTCAACGGTAAGTCTTATCGGACTATGAATGAAATGATGTTCTAAAGAGTACGCGGTACATAGAGCTTAGAGTTACCAGATATATAATAGTAATTTTCCAAAAAGGAATGCCGGTTTCTCTCTATTTCATTGATATAAAGTGTTGAAATTTTAATACCACATTTGCAGCTAAGTTTTAGTTTAGTGAAAATAAATTGAAACCCCACTATTTTTCAATAAAAAATACTTATTTTCTGATGAGGAAAATTAATTTTGTTTTGTAAGTAATTTCTGAAAATGAGACGAACAATTTCCTTGCAAATTCCGTGAGTTTTTTAAAATAGTTTTATGGATAATGGATCAACAATTTGCAATGGAAAGTTTGGATGCTTGTTAAACTTACATTAAATAATTTAAAATTGTGGTCTTTATTTCAACGTACATATAATTTTTCAATTATTTATGGAAAAACCAGAGATCTAGTCAAATAACGCGTTTACTTTGCTCTTACCAAACGCGAAACTATTGCAGTGTGACCGCTAAGAATGGTTGCTATGGATACTACACAGGATAGATCTGGTTTACCTTGATTACTGCGGTCTACATTCATTATTGGTTCCCCTTTGTACAGGGGCTGCAGTATCGCTAACGAACCACATTTATTTATCTCATTATGTTGGCACGCCTGTATCTCAAGTACCTGGGAATCGAACTGCAGCACTGTTTAGCCGAATACATTGTGTTACATTCAAGTAGCTAACTTTCTCTACTCACTCTTCTACGAGGGCTATTCAATAAAAATTATTACAGTTCTTCTTTTGACAACGTACCTTTATTCATTCTCATAATTTTGATGAACCTTCTCAAAATAGTCTCCCCTGAATACGATGCACTTGTCCCAGCGTTTCTGCCAGTCTTCAAAGACATGCTGGAGAGAGAGATAATTCAAAATCGCCTACACAGCCTTCACCACTGCTCCTGATGATAGACAATGCCTCCCACAAAGGCGTTTGTTCAAGTTATGGAATAGATTAAGGTCACATGGGGCAAAATCCGGACTATAAGGAGGATGAGGGATGCACTTCACGTTGATTTTTCAAGATATTAAGCAAAAACATTGGTATATGCGGCCGCGCATCCCGCCTGCTTCACAGAAATGTGGCCTTTTCCGCCTGATATGGACTTGCAATGTCTTCAGGACATCCCTGTAGTTGTTGTCCAGTTACTGATGTGTGTGCAGGTACAACATGTTGATAAACCATTCCATGAATATCAAAGAATGAGATGACCATAACTTTCACAGCAGAAGCAACCACTTTTGCTTCTTTGGGGGTTAGTGATGAAGGAGATTTCCACACTGAGCTTTGCTGTTTGCTCTCAGGATCAAAATGATGTGTCCAAGTTTCATCATCAGTGATTACATTTGAAAGAAACTCCGCATCTTCCTCTAACATGAACTTTAACTGCAAGCAGACCTGCATGCGAATGTCCTTTTGTTTGGGAATCAACAGTCTTGGAACACATCGCGCACAAACACGTCTCATGTGTAATGCTTCTGTCACCAAAGTGTAGGTGGCACCCAATGAAATGTTCAGTATTTCAGAACGTGATCTTAAAGTAATTCGTCGATACTCTCTCACCATGGCAGCTGCAGTGTTGATGTTTTCTTCCGTAAGAGCAGTAACTGGAGCACCGCGTCCACCTTTCTTTGAAGTTGATTGTCCCCCCCCCCCCTCTGTAAACATTTTAAACCATCTTCGAGCTGTGCTGTAGGTAGGAACAGACTCTGCACAGGTCTTCTGTAACATTGTATAAGTCTCAATTGAAGATTTGTTGAGACGAAAGCAGAATTTCAGAGCCGTATATTGTTCCTCGCGTGTTACCTCCATTGCAGCGGTAGGCGATACTAAACATATCTAAACTTGCCTGGTTCTCACAGTACAAACAATGAAACTACTACGGAAAGTTTATTTCACATTAAGCTAACAAAATATAATAAGATTGAATTGTAGTGCAAAAAATTATGATTATAATAAAAGTTATGGCCATTCTTTATTGAACAGCCGTCGTAAATATTGTTGAATCGCCGCGAGAAGCCCATGCTGGGCCTGTGCGAAAGACAAAGCGCTACGTGCGGGCAGGAAAGAAAGGGACAGTTACAGTGGCTAGCGCGTGGGCGCAGCGCAAATTGCTTGCCGAGAGAGGGAGAACAACAGTAAGAGAAAGAGACAGAGATAGGTACATTGTATTCTGGCTGCGCCACGAAAGGCCTTGAAACATCGACAGCACAGCTCGAAGGTGGTTCAAAATGTTTAAAGAGGGGAGACAATCAATTTCAAAGGAATGTCGACCCGGAGCTCCAGTTACTGCTCTTACGGAAGAAACATCTTCACTGCTTCTATTGTGAGATAGAATCGACTAATTACTTTAAAATCACTTTCTAAAACGCTGAACAGTTCATTCGCTATCACGTTGGTGACGGAAACATTATACATGAGACATGCTTGTGCGCGATGGGTTCCAAGACTGTTGATTCCCGAACAAAAGTACATTCGCATGTAGGTCTGAATGCAGTTAAAGTTGATGTTAGAGGAAGATCCGGAGTCTCTTTCAAAGGTAATCACTGTTGATGAACCTTGGCTACATCGTTTTCATCCTGAGAGCATGCAGCAAAGCTCAGCTTGGAAATCTCCTTCATCACAAACCCCCAAAAAGCGAAAGTGGTTGCTTCTGCTCGGAAAGCTATGGTCATCGCATTCTTTGAAATTCATGGAATGCTTTATCAGCATGTTGTACCTGCACACACATCAGTAACTGGACAATACTACAGGGATGTCCTGAAAACATTGCAAGTTCATATCAGAAGCAAAAGACCACATTTCCGTGAAGCAGGCTCGATGCTGCACCACGATAATGCGCGACCACATATTGCCAATGTTGTTGCTGAATATCTTTCAAAAATCAAGTGAAGTACATCACTCACCCCCTCTATAGTCCGGATTTAGCCCCATATGACTTTTTTCTATTCTAACTTGAAGAAACGCCTTCATGGGAGGTATTATCCATCATCAGAAGCAGTGGTGAAGGCTGCGGAGGCGATCTCTCAAAAAATGGTTTCCAGCATGTCTTTGAAGACTGGCTGAAGCACTGGGACAAGTGCATCGCATTCAGGGGAGACTATTTTGAGAAGGACCATTAAATTTTTGAGGCTGAGTAAACGTACATTCTCAAAATATTGTGATCGTTCTTTGCTGAACAGCCTTCTTAGATTAAATATTAAGTTAAGCTCGGTTAGGGGCTGGAATACATCTCTCAACATAATCGGCGAGTCATTTTAAAATTACTGAAACATAATTACCTTATATAGGAAATAATGCTGTACTGTAATTTATTAATACATGCATATTTCCCTCCTTCATCTAGGCATAATTGAATTTTTGTACCTTCTAGTGTACATGCATGTCTATTACGACGTCAAGTTTATACAGCGGCGGTAGAGGACGTCCCCCAACAACCGCGTTATTTCGGACTTCTACTGTACTTTCTTTTTTATAAAAAGCGGTAGAAGCAAAAGAGTAAGCAACATAATTAGTCAAATTGGAACCCTTAAAACTTGTCCTTGCATAGTTTAACTCTCGTATTTGAGGTATAACAAGATTTGGTCAGCCAAATGTGATCATCTCGACAAACACGATCAAGAATTGAATCCACGGCTATCAACGGGCAAGTGCTATCATAAATTCATTGAATATGGTAAACGCGGAGGTGGCAATTCCGAGTAGCCCCGGGGGTAGCGATTGATTTGTGCTCCACAGACAGTTTCTGGCCTGAAACACTTTAAATAAATAAAGGGTTACAATGCACAGTAAAGCCACGCTTTTGTTGATTGTTTCTAGTGCGGCGATACGAAAAAAGATGAAGGCAGAGAAATGGAAAACCTTGCCATTAGAGTTAAACCTAAGGACGAATTTAGTTAATTTATAGAAATTAATCATTTATTAACACTAGCCGTATATAGGTTATGGCATTTGATGGACAGAGTTAACATGAAATGTTCAATCCCATTGCCGGGATTTGAACCACGGATCTCCTGGTTTCCGTCCAGTCGCTCTAACCTATTGAGCTACCATGGCAGCCCGCCTCGGTAGCGTGGTGGTAGAGTGTCTGCCTCAGGTACAAGAGGTCCCGAGTTCGAATCTCGGTCAGGGTGAGTTACCCTAATAAGGTTTTTCTGGGTTTTCCCTTATTCTGAAACACGAATGTCGGGTAACTCTAAGCTCTATGGACCCTGGGCTCATTTGAGCATCATTTCGCCCATTCCATTCATCGTCCGGTATGACTTAACGTTGGAGGATGTAAAATCACAAAAAAGCTACCATGGCCAACTTGCCGTCACGACACTAAATTCTCCATCTGACTCGTATATTTCCCCAGTAAACCACTAGGGGCTCTCGCATCCGAGATACACCATTTGTGGCGACTTACTATTACTTACTATTGTAAGTACTTGAGTCCCAGGCGTCATATACGGGGAATGTGTAGTTGTACACTGAAGAGCAACCTTCAACTGTCTGAGTTATTAGTCGACTTTTTCACAAGTAACTGTCATTTGTCCCATTACCTGAAAGGTAGACTAGGGTCACTGATAATGAGCAAGGAGTAATGTTTTTGTTTTCGTGGCCGGTACGTCCCAATAACAACTATTGAGGTTCGCACACCAGTGATTCGTGTACTGCCCAATCACAAAATCATGTAATACTTAATACTGCATAAAATTTTTAATTAACAGAATTTCGAAGCTGCGACACTGACATTCGGACTAGTTAAGTTATAAACTACGCAACGGATATAATCCTTCGGCGTTGTTTTGAAACAACTTCAGTAAAACATTTGACCATCGCTCAAAGTCTACTCTATTGCTTTGTAACTACAATAAGATAATAATATTTATCTTGAAGCAGATAGAGCAATAAGTGTTTGTACAGGAGTAGAGAAAGTCATGTATATAAAAAATTTGACTATCACTTAAAGTTTACTCTATTCCCTTGTAACTACAATAAGATAATGTTTATCTTGAAGTAAATAGAGCAATAAGTATTTGTACAACGGTAGAGAAAGACATGTATATAAAACATTTGACTATCACTTAAAGTCTACTGTATTCCCTTGTAACTACAATAAGATAATGTTTATCTTGAAGTAGATAGAGCAATTAGTTTTTGTACAAGAGTAGAGAAAGTCATGTATATAAAACATTTGACTATCACTTAAAGTCTACTGTATTCCCTTGTAACTACAATAAGATAATGTTTATCTTGAGGTAGATAGAGCAATAAGTGTTTGTACAAGAGTAGAGAAAGTCATGTATATAAAACATTTGACTATCACTTAAAGTCTACTGTATTACCTTGTAACTACAATAAGATATTGTTTATCTTGAAGTAGATAGAGCATTAAGTGTTTGTACAAGAGTAGAGAAAGTCATGTATATAAAACATTTGACTGTCACTTAAAGTCTACTGTATTCTCTTGTAACTACAATAAAATAATGTTTATCCTGAAGTAGATAGAGCAATAAGCGTTTGTAAAAGAGTAGAGAAAGTCATGTATATAAAACATTTGACTATAACTTAAAGCCTACTGTATTCCCTTGTAACTACAATAAGATAATGTTTATCTTGAAGTAGATAGAGCAATAAGTGTTTGTAAAAGAGTAGAGAAAGTCATGTATATAAAACATTTGACTATAACTTAAATCCTACTGTATTCCCTTGTAACTACAATAAGATTATGTTTATCTTGAAGTAGATAGAGCAATAAGTGTTTGTACCAGAGTAGAGAAAGTCATGTATATAAAACATTTGACTATAACTTAAATCCTACTGTATTCCCTTGTAACTACAATAAGATTATGTTTATCTTGAAGTAGATAGAGCAATAAGTGTTTGTACCAGAGTAGAGAAAGTCATGTATATAAAACATTTGACTGTCACTTAAAGACTACCGTATTCCCTTGTAACTACAATAAGATAATATTTATCTTGAAGTAAATAGAGCAATAAGTGTTTGTACAAGAGTAGAGAAAGTCATGTATATAAAACATTTGACTGTCACTTAAAGTCTACTGTATTCCCTTGTAACTACAATAAGATAATGTTTATCTTGAAGTAGATAGAGCAATAAGTGTTTGTACAAGAGTAGAGAAAGTCATGTATATAAAACATTTGACTATCACTTAAACTCTACTGTATTCCCTTGTAACTACAATAAGATAATGTTTATTTTGAAGTAGATAGAGCAAAAGTGTATGCACAAGAGTAGAGAAATCATGTGAGTGTAACATACGTTATTTTATATAGTGTTTTGTCAATTTTTGTCGTACATTTATTTATCTCTTATCCATATAAGGAGTTACCAAAGTTGTTGCCAAGTAAATAGTTTAAAACATTTGGCTATCACCTAAGGTCTACTGTATTATATTTTAACTACAGTGAGTTGATGTTCATTTTGAAATAGTACAAGAAATGTTTGTAAATAGATTGTAGGTGTGTACTAAAGTTATGTCAGTGTATATAGTTTAAATGGACATTACGTGGGGTAAGTGCTATTTTGAGGGTAGGGTTTCTCCTTGCTTGTACTGCTCGTGTGTGTATGGAGCAGAAAACGCAATAATATTATAACGCGAGAGTTGGCCTTTAACCCGGCAGCAGAATTTTACATGCGAGTGAGTGCCCGAATTCCAGGAGAGGAGCACCCTTCATTGGTATGCAGAACTGCCGCCATCAAGTCAAGGCTGCTTATTTATTGTTCGGTTGTTGCAACCATTCGTTGTATTACACGCCACCAAATTAGACCACGCCGACCGATACAACTGTCCTAAGAACCTGCATTACCGACACGTGTTTGTACAAACAAATGAACTTTGTTTATAAGCGATGTCGCATTTCAAATGTTTTCTTAGTGATGAAGCAGCACACTGATTCAACTACGAGTTGCAATCAAGTTATACATTTCCTATTTCTTTCATGACTACGACCGGATACACGTGGACAATCTGTGAATGCGTGACAGAGATGGCAGCACTGTAGAGTGCACAAAACACTAGTGGCAGCGGCAAGAGTTAGCACTGCCTTTTATACTTAAAATTCCGACGTTCTCATTGTAAGAACAGAGCATAATCATTCATTTTCTTCATTTTCGTGCTGTTTCACCTATTGAAATTCCTCACCAGTTGAGTGAGGCATGTGGTGATGGTACCATGGACGTGTCTAATGTACGTTCCTGGGTGCGACAGTTCAATGAAGACAGAACATCGTGTGACAACAAACCAAGACAGTTGAGTGAGGCATGTAGTGATGGTACCATGGATGTGTCTAATGTACGTTCCTGGGTGCGACAGTTCAATGAAGACAGAACATCGTGTGACAACAAGCCAAGACAGTTAAGTGAGGCATGTGGTGATGGTACCATGGATGTGTCTAATGTACGTTCCTGGGTGCGACAGTTCAATGAAGACAGAACATCGTGTGACAACAAACCAAGACAGTTAAGTGAGGCATGTGGTGATGGTACCATGGATGTGTCTAATGTACGTTCCTGGGTGCGACAGTTCAATGAAGACAGAACATCGTGTGACAACAAACCAAGACAGTTAAGTGAGGCATGTGGTGATGGTACCATGGATGTGTCTAATGTACGTTCCTGGGTGCGACAGCGCAATGAAGACAGAACATCAAGTGACAACAAACCAAGACAGTTGAGTGAGGTATGTGGTGATGGTATCATGGATGTGTCTAATGTACGTTCCTGTGTGCGACAGTTCAATGAAGACAGAACATCCAGTGACAACAAACCAAGACAGTTAAGTGAGGCATGTGGTGATGGTACCATGGATGTGTCTAATGTACGTTCCTGGGTGCGACAGCGCAATGACGACAGAACATCAAGTGACAACAAACCAAGACAGTTGAGTGAGGTATGTGGTGATGGTATCATGGATGTGTCTAATGTACGTTCCTGTGTGCGACAGTTCAATGAAGACAGAACATCCAGTGACAACAAACCAAGACAGTTGAGTGAGGCATGTGGTGATGGTACCATAGATATGTCTAATGTACGTTCCTGGGTGCGACAGTTCAATGAAGACAGAACAACGTGTGCCAACAAACAAAGACAGTTGAGTGAGACAGGTGGTGATGGTACCATAGATATGTCTAATGTACGTACCTGGGTGCGACAGTTCAATGAAGACAGAACATCGTGTGCCAACAAACCAAGACAGTTAAGTGAGGCATGTGGTGATAGTATCATGGATGTGTCTAATATACGTTCCTGGGTGCGACAGCGCAATGAAGACAGAACATCAAGTGACAACAAACCAAGACAGTTGAGTGAGGTATGTGGTGATGGTATCATGGATGTGTCTAATGTACGTTCCTGTGTGCGACAGTTCAATGAAGACAGAACATCCAGTGACAACAAACCAAGACAGTTAAGTGAGGCATGTGGTGATGGTACCATGGATGTTTCTAATGTAGGACCCAGGGTGCGACAGTTCAATGAATACAGAACATCGTGTGACAACAAACCAAGACGGTTAAGTGAGGCATGTGGTGATGGTACCATGGATGTGTCTTATGTACGTTCCTGGGTGTGACTGTTCAATGAAGACAGAACATCGTGTGACAACAAACCAAGACAGTTGAGTGAGGCATGTGGTGATGGTATCATGGATGTGTCTAATGTACGTTCCTGGGTGCGACAGTTCAATGAAGACAGAACATCGTGTGACAACAAGCCAAGACAGTTAAGTGAGGCATGTGGTGATGGTACCATGGATGTGTCTAATGTACGTTCCTGGGTGCGACAGTTCAATGAAGACAAAACATCGTGTGACAACAAACCAAGACAGTCGAGTGAGGCATGTGGTGATGGAACCATGGATGTGTCTAATTTACGTTCCTGTGTGCGACAGTTCAATGAAGACAAAACATCGTGTGACAACAAACCAAGACAGTTAAGTGAGGCATGTGGTGATGGTGCCATGGATGTGTCTAATGTACGTTCCTGGGTACGACAGATCAATGAAGACAGAACATCGTGTGACAACAAACCAAGACAGTTAAGTGAGGTATGTGGTGATGATACCATGGATGTATCTAATGTACGTTCCTGTGTGCGACAGTTCAATGAAGACAGAACATCGTGTGACAACAAACCAAGACAGTTGAGTGAGGCATGTGGTGATGGTATCATGGACGTGTCTAATGTACGTTCCTGGGTGTGGCAGTTCAATGAAGACAGAACATCGTGTGACAACAAACCAAGACAGTTAAGTAAGGCATGTAGTGATGGTACCATGGATGTGTCTAATGTACGTTCCTGGGAGTGACAGTTCAATGAAGACAGAACATCGTGTGACAACAAACCAAGACAGTTGAGTGAGACATATGGTGATGGTACCATGGATGTGTCTAATGTATGTTCCTGGGTGTAACAGTTCAATGAAGACAGAATATCGTGTGACAACAAACTAAGACAGTTAAGTGAGGCATGTGGTGATGGTGCCATGGATGTGTCTAATGTACGTTCCTGTGTGCGAAAGTTCAATGAAGACAGAATATCGTGTGACAACAAACCAAGACAGTTGAGTGAGGCATGTGGTGATGGTGCCATGGATGGGTCAAATGTACGTTCCTGGATGCGACAGTTCAATAAAGGCAGAACATCGTCGGACAACAAACCAAGGCTGCTGAATATATTGTTGCCAAAATTGGCACTTCAGTGGGATTGTGCACACAATCCTGCATGAAGATCTCCAAAACAACTTTCTAAACTCGGTGGATCATGTTGACAGACCGGCTGGGGCGACGCCATGACTGTCTTGGCTTATTGTCATACGTTTGCTTAATCCTGCCTTTATTGACATGATTGAACTCGCCCGCCTCGGTAGCCTTGATGGTAGCATGCCTATCTCACGTTACAGAGGTCCTGAGTTCGAATTTTGGTTAGGATGAGTTACCTGGAGAAGGGTTTTTCCGGGGTTTTCCCTTATCCTAAGCTCCAGGGACTCCGGACGCATTTGAGCATCAGTTCACCAATTTTATTCATTATCCAATGTGATTTAAATCTACAAAAAAAAAAAAAAAAAAAAAAAAAAAAAAAAAAAAAAAAGGTTTTTGAAATTCCATGGATTCTACACAAACTATGCTGTTCAACAACAATGATGCATCGTTTGGTGCAGAAAAATTACAAACATTTTAAGGCGGCACTTCAGGCTCGTTTTGAAATACCTTTGTTTTGATTATAAAGCGGTAAATCAGTCGACTCAATGGGTATTTTGAATTGAACATAAGACTACTTCCGCATTTGAGACGTAGTTGTAGCGTGTATGTCTCACGCTGAAATCTCGGCCAGGGTGATAAGGGTAATTTTCTTGTTTTTCCATTATCGTGAAAGTTGAGTGTCTGGTAACTCTGCTCTATGTATCCTGTACTCATTTGAACATCATGTCATTCATCGTCCGATATGACTTAACGTTGGAGGTTTTCTCTTATCCTGATAGATGAATGAATGTCTGTTAACTCTAAGCTCTATGTACCCTGTACTTATTTGAACATAATTTCATTCATCGTCCGATATGACTTAACGTTGGAGGTTTTCTCTTATCCTGAAAGATGAATGTCTGGTAACTCTAAGTTCTATGTACCCTGTACTTATTTGTACATCAGTTCATTCATCGTCCGATATGACTCAACGTTGGAGGTTTTCTCTTATCCTGAAAGATGAATGTCTGATAACTCTAAGTTCTATGTACCCTGTACTCATTTGAACATCATTCCATTCATCGTCCGATATGACTTAACGTTGCAGGTTTTCCCTTATCCTGAAAGTTAAGTGCTAACTTTAAGCTCTGTGCCTACCAGCCTTTAGTTTTGGAGGACATTCTTTGTAAGCTATGCCAATGAATGTTCGACATTGTGTTACCTAAATTTATAGTTCTGTTATAATTAAATTTTATTTAACCTTATAGTGATGTAAACTATAATGTACAGACAGTTTGTAATGATAATATGTAACTTCCAAGTTGTCTCGTATCTCTCTAACTGTCACTCTGAAGGAATGAGTTCTCAGAGACTCACAAAACTACTATCAAAGCATAAGAAACTTCAAACCTAAGAAACATCAACGAACATTATGTGAACACGCAGATCGTTTGTTTGTTCTTTTATGAAAAGGTAGGCAATTTTTCTTGCTACGGTTGTCATTGATGGAAATATAGTTGGTCTAGTCACATGAAGTTAAAAATTTATTTGTGTCAATATATACTTTAATGTGAAAGGGTTGTAGATAAAATTACTTTTTTCGTTTTCATAACAATATTAAAATATAATTCTGGTATGGGAGCTTGGTGATTTAGACCAGCTAATCCAATCACGTACACTATCAGTTGGAGAGAGGCAGTTGTCCCTAGGCCGATTATGCCCGGCTGTTCAGACTTCCCAATCAAGAAACTGCTGAATAAGAGTGCCCGAACTACCTACGGAGGTTAAGTGCAGTCCTCCGGCGTGAGAGAAATTACAGATTGTGTCGGGAATCGAACACATGTCCCATTGGTGCTTGAGGAATATCTGCTACTCCACCCAAATAACAGATATTATTGATTTTAGCTGCTCTCCTGTATGCTTAGCATAACTAGACTTATTTATGTTTCAACATGAAATTTAATAAAACTAGCTATACTTACAAACACTTTGTTCCTCTACCTACTTAAAGACAAATAATATCTTATTGTAGTTACAGGGGAATACAGTAGACTTTAAGTGATTGTCAATTTTTATATACATGACTTTCTCTACTCTTGTACAAACACTTATTGCTCTATCTACTTCAGGATAAACATTATCTTATTGTAGTTACAAGGGAATACAGTAGAATTTAAGTGATAGTCAAATGTTTTATATACATGACTTTCTCTACTCTTGTACAAACACTTATTGCTCTATCTACTTCAGGATAAACATTATCTTATTGTAGTTACAAGGGAATACAGTAGAATTTAAGTGATAGTCAAATGTTTTATATACATGACTTTCTCTACTCTTGTACAAACACTTATTGCTCTATCTACTTCAAGATAAACATTATCTTATTGTAGTTACAAGGGAATACAGTAGACTTTAAGTGATAGTCAAATGTTTTATATACATGACTTTCTCTACTCTTGTACAAACACTTATTGCTCTATATATTTCAAGATAAACATTATCTTATTGTAGTTGCAAGGGAATACAGTAGACTTTAAGTGATTGTCAAATGTTTTATATACATGAGTTTCTCTACTCTTGTACAAACACTTATTGCTCTATCTACTTCAAGATAAACATTATCTTATTGTAGTTACAAGGGAATACAGTAGACTTTAAGTGATAGTCAAATGTTTTATATAAATGGCTTTCTCTTCTCTTGTACAAACACTCATTGCGCTATCTACTTTGGGATAAACATTATCTTATTGTAGATACAAAGGAATACAGGAGACTAAGTGATAGTCAAATGTTTTAAAACTAGCTGACTAGGTGGCTTCTTTGTAATTACTTCTCTTCGTATGTCAAAGGGATAAAGGATGAATAACGACATGCTCTGGAATAGGAGTAGAAGCGACAAAGGAGTATAGGGAAGTTATAATAGTATATGGGAAAATTATAGTGAATAACAAGAAATATCTCGGAAAAGATTGTATATAAATTGTAGGGTTTATTCAGTTTTTGGAAAATAATTGAGAATGGAGGGGATCTCAAATTTGTTGTAAGAAAACGAGATACAGATTTAATTATCTCTGTTCTTAATTGCAACATAAGGGATGTTACTATTAAGCCCCGAATCGTTTTACTACTCACCACATCTTTTTATATAATTTCCTCCAAAATCATAGAATACATAATGCTTTGGTAAAATGTAGAGCTTGTAGTCGAAAAGTTCAGAGTTTTAGTGTCCACTATCTTATGGGATCTTCGTCCTTTCCGCGAGGTGCTAGTGGGTTCATTTCTCTTTACTATATATTCGTGATCTATCATGGGTATCCGGGTTATAGGTTCTGATAGGCGGTGAGTTACAATTGGAGTGGGTGTGCGCTTCTTTAGGGTCTCGAGATGTTCGCTTGTGTGGGCACAATAGGCTCGGTTGGGTTCTACCTTGAAACGCCAGGGTTTTCGTTTATGCTCTTTGGCATATATTAGCCCTTTGAATACTTCCACTCATCCTTTCCTCTTCTGGGTCAGTGCGGTCTGCTTGCAATGCCGTACTCCTATATTCCAGAAGTCTTCTTCTTTCAGAAGAAGTTTCCGACCTCAACATGAAGATGGCAGCACTCGTAAATAAAAAATGGCGAATTTTGCTGTCCATCTGTTGACAGCTACTCAGCAAAGTTTCAGCTGATTTGGACGCTCAGTTGTTATGTAACAGTCGCTTCAGTGAGTTGGCAGGAATGTTTTTATGAAACTGGACAAAGTCGAGTATCGAGCTGTCATTAAATATTTGTTTTTCAAAGGCAATACGCCTACGTAAAGCAAAGATGAGTGGGATTCTGTGTATGGGGAGTTTGCACCATCATTTTGCACATTTAAGCGCAGAGGTTCTACCCAAAAGTCCGAGGAACCTTGCCTGCTTCTACCCGGGAGTGATGCAGAACTCCGGGGGTTTTCCATTGGGCAATACCTGGTTTCCTGAATAGCCCGCTCCCCTTCGACAAGAGCGGCAAGACGGTATGGAAAGGATACGCCATTTATGTGCGTCAACCCCGCAGGGAAGACTACCGAAAAACCTCGGTGGGGCCGCCTGGTGATCTAGCACACCTTCTACTAGCTCTGCAGGCTAATACCCGGGACTTCCTAGGCAAAACTCTGCCACCTCACGGCGGCCGAGACCTGGTCGGAAGTGACCCGATTTCCCCCGGATGTCGGGAACACACTGTCCCCACGAGTCCCCGTAGGTGACAAAATCCGTCCACTAAACCGCCGTGGTGCGGGCGCTGCCGACCCTAGCACTCGTGGTATCTCTGATGTTACTAGAGGAACCTCGGGCCGAACATTCGAGCCCCTCCCTGAATGGGAGTTGTTCGGATTGGGTTGGACTCGAGGGGGCAGTGGGTGCTCGGGTTGAGGGAAGCCATTAAGCAGCCAGAATAGCTAGTAGAAAGTGTGCTAGTTCACCAGACGGCCCTACCGAGGTCATATAGGTAGCCTTCTCATTTTGGAGTTGGTGCGCGTAAGCGCCGTATCCACTTCCATTCCGTCTTGAGTCCACAGGAGTAGACGGAGGGGCTTGTTAGTCTCTAGGTCTTGCCCTATGGAAAGCCCTACGCAGGCACCGGGCGCCCTTTTGGGACAGCTCGGTAACCCCCTGGTAGGAAGAGGCCCAGGTACTTGGTTCTACGGGTCCAGCAGGACTAATGGGAGTAGAACCTCTGGCATTAACGTGTCCCCTCGAGTTCCAACAGAATCTGAACAACTCCCCATCGGGAGGGGCTCAGCACTTCGGCCCGAGGTTCCTCTAGGAACGTCTGAGGTACCACGAGTGCTAGGGTTCTGCAGCGCCCGCACATCGGCAGGTGAAGGGGATGGATTCCCTGCGATACGAATTCTGGGAAGCTGAATTTAAACGTAGCCGTAAGAGCTTGGGAGGCGATAAACGTTAGGGACGTCCAAAAACTGCAACTACCAACGTAAACATTACCAAAGTTCACCAAATGGTGAAAGACAACTGCCGAATAAAAGTGAGAGATATAGCAGAGGCTATGGACATGTCAAAAGAAGGTATTTGTCACATATTAAATCAACATTTAGACATGAGAAAGCTGTCCGCGCGTTGGGTGCCGCATTTGCTGATGTCAGACCAAAAACGTGTCCGAATGAACATTTCCAACGCTCTGTTGGCGCAGTTTAGAATCAATAAATCCGAATTTTACGCCGATTACTTACTGTAGATGAAACTTGGATGCACCATTATACGCCCCAAACAAAAATACAGCCCAAATAGTAGACTACAAAGGGGGAACCGGCTCCAAGAAAACTGTATGTTTAGGATAGTAATGGAGTTACTTTAATCGATTATCTTCAAAACGGAACAACCATTACAGAAGCATATTACGTATCATTACTTGACAAGCTGAAGGGAGAACTTCCGGAAAAACGGCCATATTTGCAGAAAAAGACAATCCTATTTCACCAAAACAACGCACCGTCTCACACCTTAGCGGTTGCAATGACAAATGTCCCAGAATTAAGGTTTTAACTGTTTGACTCACCAGATCTAGCCCCAAACGACTTGGTTTTGTTCCCTCATCTGAAAATTGCGCTCGGAGGCCAGAGATTTTCGTCAAATGAAGGGGCAATCACCTTCGAAAACAATTCTTTGCAGAGAAAGACGCCGAGTACTATTTGGACGGGTTACAGAGATGAGAGGGTCTTTGGGAGAAGTGCACGAAGTTACAAGGAGACTATGTTGCAAAATGGATAAAAATTATGAAAAAGGTCTTGTATCTTTATTAGGTCAGAAACTTTTAAGAACATCCTCGTATATGTGAGATATATAATTTCTTTTGCAATTTTATTGCTGTGGTAGGAAATTTTCCACACTACTTATTGGCTTTACTAACATGCACGAGAGTGTGCCAAAAAGTATTGGCTCTTATTTCATTTGTCTTTTAATTGCAAAGAAAATTGAATCCAATTTACATAGCTTGAAGACTACAACATTGACGATTAATTTGTCACTACTCAATATAATCTCCGTCCTTTTCCACAGTTTTGGTCCACCTTTTAACTAGGCCATGTATTCCAGTATGGTAAAACACACGGTCTTGCTTCCTAAGCCATTGACGCACGGACGTTTTCACAGCCTCCTCATCTTCAAAATGAATCCCACGATGAGCTTCCTTTAGTGGCCCGAACAGATGAAAGTCTGATGGTGCCAGGTCAGTGAGGTAAGACTTGCCATCCCAATTTATCAATTTCTGCAGTGATGTAACGGCTGGTGTGTGGTGTTGCATTGTCATGCAAAAGAAGAACATCCGCCATAAGTTTTGTTGGACAAACACGGTGAAAGCGTGTTTTCAGCTTTTTGCGAGTTCTGGGGAATTTATTGGTAATCCCTGCTGCAAAAAAATCAATCAAAAGCACACACTCTGCATCCCAAAACACTGTTGCCATAACTTTTCCTGCCGATCGCTGAGTTTTGATTTTTTTTTCTTCGGCGATGTTGGGTGATGCCATTCCATTGACTGTCTCTTTGATCAGGTTCAAATAAATAAACCCACGTTTCATCTCCAGTAACATTTTTATCCAGAAACTCCTCTCCCTCCAAATTGAAGAGCTGCAAGTGTTTGGGGGCTATTGTTTTCCTTGTTTCTTTGTTTTGGGCGGTTAACGTTCTTGGTACCCAACGTGAACAAACTTTTGAGTAACCCAGTTGTTGAATAAACGTCATCACACTGCCTTTACTGAGGGATGTAATACGACACAATTCACCTGTTTTTACTCGGCGATCACCACGAATGATGGCATCGACTCGCTGAATGTTGCATGGAATCACTGCAGTCACCGGCCTGCCGCTTCGCTTTTCATCTGCCAATGGTGTTTGCCCTTCAGCTTCGTTACAGCGACGAACCCATCGTCTAACAGCGCTGACATCGCCCGTTGTATCACCATACACTTTTTTTAGCCTTTCGTGATTGCGAATTGGCGTTTCACCTTCCGCAGCCAAAAATCCAATCACAGAACGCTGTCTAATACGAATGTTGATGTCAGCCATTTTGCAAGAAGATGCAGTGCTGCCACCTGCTGACTGAGGAAGTTACTACTGCAGGGGATTGGAGAAGAAGGTTTGAGGAATTGCGGCAAATTCAGAGTTTTCACATAACTTACTTATTTAAGGAAACAAAAGTAGGAGGCATTACTTTTTGACCCACCCTCGTAAATTTGTGTAGATAGTTATGACTCAATTTAATCTTCTAAATTCGTAAATAATTAAGGTTTTGTTTACAATATGTGACATCCATACGTAATAAACAAAACTGAAAGTGTTTTCCTGTGACTTTTCAAAAGTGGCTGTTAATGCGATTCGAGTAGTGTTTAAAGAGAGGAGCTCGCTGGAGCGCTGTTCACTTGTTAAGCCGCTCCGCCCAACACACGAACCACGGAATGCTATTAAGTTAATTGGTGTAGAGTACAAGCCGCTTCACTACCCACTGTCCGAGACAATAAAACTCTACACAGCCTAACGAGGAAGCAACCAACTTAAAAATCTTAGTACTTTCAACTACCAGTCTTCTTACACTTCCTCGCTTCCCCTGAATAAGCTGTACAACTTAGATGCTGTGCAATGCTTTCAAAACCAGCAGAATTTAGTTTATGCAGCGTTAATAATACGGATTAATGAGATTCATTTTTGTGAAAAGATAATAATTAATGATTATATTATTTTGTATATTAACTTAGTTAGGTGGTAGCGTATCTGCCTCATGGCCAAGAGGTCCCAAGATCCAATCTCGATCGCACGAAGGGTTTTCTCTTATTCTGGAACATGCATGTCTGGTAACTCTTAGCTCTATGGACCGTACTCATTTGACTTAACGTTAGAAGCTTTACCTTATCCTGAAGGATGAATATCTGATAACTCTGAGTCCTGAAGTAGATAGAGGGACAACTATTTCTACAAGAGTAGAGAAAGTCATGTATATAAAACATCTGACTATCACTTAAAGTCTACTGTATTCCCTTGTAACTACAATAAGATAATGTTTATCTTGAAGTAGATAGAGCAATAAGTGTTTGTACAAGAGTAGAGAAATTGATGTACACAAACATTTGACTATCAATGGGATACAGTATCAACTGTTACCTTTTATGCTCCGTGTGTTCTTGCATGGGCATTCATTTCTATTCCTGGAAATAAAATATTAAGGGGAGGCATCTGTGAAAAATGCTAAAATCCAGAGTTTACATCAGAACTACTTGAAATTTTGTCATTAGGTGGGGTATAGGGAATCTAGTTAAGCTTTTAAAATTCATCTTTCTATCTTAAAAAAAAATATTTTGTGCCTTTTATAGTATGATTTTTGGATGTTATATAAAAACTCCCAGGTCATACAGTTTTTCTTTTAAAAACTTTAAATGTTAGATTCAGGTTTCTCTGTACATCAGTTATAAAAGTTGCTATACTTTTAAAGTGTGTATCAAATATTTTTGACAAAAAATGTTTTATGTGTAAATATATTAAAGTTTTCTTAATTTTTTGCAATTTTGAGATTCAAAATCAATAATAAATTAACTATTTAATTTAAATGAACAAAAATACAAACTTTTATTAAACATTTATTTAGGAATATGTATGCAAAGTTTAATGCAAATTCATTGCGAATTGCAGAAAATGGGGCATTTTGGAGATACAAAAATGTTCAAAAATTGAAAGTGGAGAAAAATGAATTTAAAGATTTAGATAGAAATTACACTACTTTCTTTACTTTGAAAACTCCATGCATCATACGCAGGCTCTACAGCTACCTTATTACCTTCTTTCTCTTTAATTTGGTTACCTTTGGCCCTTTTTTATAATTTTTCTATCTACAATAGTTTTTACCAAAAAATAATAATTTAATTTTTGCTGCAATTTCTTTACATTGGTAATCATATTACATTATCTACAATTTTTGTTATAAATGATTGGAACTTTGGATTCTGGTTCCTTTAGATAATAGTTACAAAACTATATATGTATATACTCATTTGCCCATGTCTAATGGTTCTGGAGGAGAAAATGTAAGGAATATGATAGAATTTTCTTGAATTTTTTTCAATGTTCTTTTTTCAATACCAATCATTATTAATTTTTTCATATACAGCCATAATGTTACCGATTTTTGTTGAAAAACTTATCTAGGAATATACATATATGCAAAACTTAAAGAAATCCATTGAAAACATATTGTCTGGACTAAAAGGAGTATTTAAAATGCTAAAAGTTGGACATGAAGAAAAATCTAGTTAGAACCATCTAGAGTTACGAATTAGGTACTTAAGGACGTGAAGGCTCACAAAGAGAGGAGTTGTGAAATGAGAGATAGCCAGCTGTGTTGTTGTAAAGAAAGCTAAAGATGTAATCTGCTGTCACTGTTATTGTGATCACCTTGTAAGACTGTGTATTTGTGATTTAATGTTCTTACGTGAGAATTGAATAGTGTATTTAGACGAAAATAAAGGAGATTTTTAACTTCTGCAACTCGGCCTTTTAATTATACGAACCCAGAGAGTTACAATATGTAATACTTCCACGTTGTGTGTATCATAGAAACTAGAGCTAAAATTTTGTTTTCATTGTCATATTTGTTTTTATTTACCCAAAGTTAATAGAATTGCCTCATGAAGTGCTCGAAACGTTCAAAAATTATTCTTTCTGTTTCCCAGTGTTATCAAAGAAACTGGTTACAAGTTTCTCACTCCTGTTCTCGCCCAAGCAAAACCTTCTCGCCCTAACTTACTACATATATCCATATAACCTTCCCTCCCCCAGTTTGTTTTTATTTCTCTATATAATCTCAGTGAGCTTTTGTCACTTGTATTGGCAAAAATTTCTTGTCTGTCAATATCTTCTAATCTTAGCTTAACTTTGAAGCAAAATGTTTATGGGTTCACACAATTCCACGTTGTGGACGCCAATTTGAAGCAATAATTTAATGGCGAGCAAATAAGTCGGCGAGCAATGAGGTTTCTCTCAGGGTATGCGTGGATGTGTGTGAGAAGCAGATTTTAACAACACTGTAATGCCCGTTTCCAACTTATTTGTTTACTGCTTCTTCTTTTTAAACATTGAAATGAAAGTTGCCGACCAAGGGTTGCCAATCTCTGTTTAGAGTTACTGACTGCAGAATGTTTATTACTCGATAAATTTATTCGTTCCTTATATAAATATACACTCCTGGAAATGGAAATAAGAACACATTGACGCCGGTGTGTCAGACCCACCATACTTGCTCCGGACACTGCAAGAGGGCTGTACAAGCAATGATCACACGCACGGCACAGCGGACACACCAGGAACCGCGGTGTTGGCCGTCGAATGGCGCTAGCTGCGCAGTGTTTGGGCAGCGCCGCCGTCAGTGTCAGCCAGTTTGCCGTGGAGCTCCATGGCAGTCTTTAACACTGGTATTATGCCGCGACAGCGTGGACGTTAATCCTATGTGCAGTTGACGGCGTATAGTGGGCATGCGGGAAGCCGGATGGACGTACCGCCGAATTGCTCAACACGTGGGGCGTGAGATCTCCACAGTACATCGATGTTGTCGCCAGTGGTCGGCGGCAGGTGCACGTGCCCGTCGACCTGGGACCGGACCGCAGCGACGCACGGATGCACGCCAAGACCGTCGGATCCTACGCAGTGCCGTAGGGGCCCACACCGCCACTTCCCAGCAAATTAGGGACACTGTTGCTCCTAGGGTATCGGCGAGGACCATTCGCAAACATCTCCATGAAGCTGGGCTACGGTCCCGCTCACCGTTAGGCCGTCTTCCGCTCACGCCCCAACATGGTGCAGCCTGCCTCCAGCGGTGTCGCGACAGGCGTGAATGGAGAGACGAATGGAGACTTGTCGTCTTCAGCGATTAGAGTCGCTTCTGCCTTGGTGCCAATGATGGTCGTATGCGTGTTTGGCACCGTGCAGGTGAGCACCACAATCAGGACTGCATACGACCGAGGCACACAGGGCCAACACCCGGCATCATGGTGTGGGGAGCAATCTCCTACACCGGCTGTACACCTCTGGTGATCGTCGAGGGGACACTGAATAGTGCACAGTATATCCAAACCGTCATCAAACCCATCGTTCTACCATTACTAGACCGGCAAGGGAACTTGCTGTTCCAACAGGACAATGTACGTCCGCATGTATCCCGTGCCACCCAACGTGCTCTAGCAGGTGTAAGTCAACTACCCTGGCCAGCAAGATCTCCGGATCTGTCCCCCATTGAGCATGTTTGGAACTGGATGAAACGTCGTCTCACGCGGTCTGCACGTCCAGCACGAACGCTGGTCCAACTGAGGCGCCAGCTGGAAATGGCAGTGCAAGCCGTTCCACAGGACTACATCCAGCCTCTCTACGATCGTCTCCATGGAAGAATAGCAGCCTGCATTTCTGCGAAAGGTGGATATACACGGTACTAGTGCCGACATTGTGCATGCTCTGTTGCCTGTGTCTATGTACCTATGGTTCTGTAAGTGTGGTCATGTGCTGTATCTAACCCCAGGAATGTGTCAATAAAGTTTCCCTTTCCTGGGACAATGAATTCACAGTGTTCTTATTTCAATTTCCAGGAGTGTGTATATATATATACACGAACCGACAAATATTCCAGACAAAACCAGAGGATTGCCTTAATGGCCCTCACGCCTCAGACTGCTCTAATCGGCCTCACGCCGAAGACCCTTCTGATCGGCTTCACGCCGAAGACCCTTCTGATCGGCTCCACGCCGAAGACCCTTCTGATCGGCTTCACGCCGAAGACCCTTCTGATCGGCTTCACGCCGAAGACCCTTCTGATCGGCTCCACGCCGAAGACCCTTCTGATCGGCTCCACGCCGAAGACCCTTCTGATCGGCTCCACGCCGAAGACCCTTCTGATCGGCTCCACGCCGAAGACCCTTCTGATCGGCTCCACGCCGAAGACCCTTCTGATCGGCTTCACGCCGAAGACCCTTCTGATCGGCTCCACGCCGAAGACCCTTCTGATCGGCTCCACGCCGAAGACCCTTCTGATCGGCTCCACGCCGAAGACCCTTCTGATCGGCTCCACGCCGAAGACCCTTCTGATCGGCTCCACGCCGAAGACCCTTCTGATCGGCTTCACGCCGAAGACCCTTCTGATCGGCTCCACGCCGAAGACTGCTGAATGACCACAGCTGCGCGTGTGAATATGTAACTTTCACTCTCAGGAAACTCCTTCATTCAACCAAAATCCCTTTGCGGCTGTTTTGTAATGCCATTCTAAATGACCCAAAGAATTTCCTATTTATATAAGTCAAGTGAGCCACTTTAGAAATCTTCTAAGGACGCTGTTTCTTACATTGCTTTTGTTATAACACTTTCCCCACAACTGAACTGGCCTTGCGCTTTGTGTAACAAAGAACCAACATTCCTTTGACATCCATCATGATTCTTTACTTCTGGCAAACTTTAATTTCGGTATCAACTTCTTTCCAAAAGCCTCTATACCCATACTCTGCATTTATCCAAGAATGACCCATACTTATCTGCTTCAACACGTCATTCATTTTATGTGCCCAAGACCCTCCCCAGTTACTTCTCTTTTAAATATGGAAACCTTCTTTAATTATATTGCCATCTTCCAAGTTAGTGATTCTGTATAAATATTTAATTGCCCTTGACAAGATTTTAAGTTTAGTAGAATGCCTGCCTAGTTCTAATTGTGCTGCCCCATTAGGTGATGCTATTGGTAATCTCAATATGTATTTACAAAAGGATCTATGCACTCTATCAGTCTCTCTCCAAGCCTCATCTATTCCCCAAACCTCTGATCCATGTAACATTCTATTTTCTACTACTGCCGTATAAATCCTCTCCAACCATTTGACATTTATATTTGGCAGTTTACTGTAGCATGATCTTATCACTCTCATGGCCATTCTATCTTTTGCCACAGACATCTTTTTTTTTGTTCTTTCCAGCTGCTTTCTGAACTCAACCTTGTACCCAAATAATCAAATCTCCTTACTACCTCTATTTCTCTTCTATTAACCTCCCATTTATCATCCTTACGCAACCTGTATCCATTTTTGAAGACCATAATCTTTGTTTTGTTTTCATTCACTTTCAAACCCCATTTATTGCAATAAGAATTGGCTGCCTCGATTGCTCTTCTCAGCCCTCCACTTGATATGGACCCAACTACTAGGTCATCTGCAAACAGTAGCCGCGGTATTTCTTTATTATTAATAATTGGTAAATGTACCCTACAACTTGCTATCTCCTCTAAAATTCCATCGATATAAAGATTAAATAATACTGGACTAAATCATTTCATGGAAGTGTTGAAAACAGTGTTGTTGTATAAATTAAATTAATTGGGAGTCGATTAATGACACAAAACAACACTTACTTTTAAATTTTCATGGAACTAGTTTCTGAGGCCATCCATCTATCTTCAGCCGGACATGAAGATAGAAATAAGGATCACTAAAGGTTTCCCATGGATGTTCAAACTCTGGCAAAGATATGTAGATGACATATTTGCCATAGTGCCAAAAAACACATCAGTGATGCACTAAAACTTTTAAATATTCAAGAAAAAAGCATAAAGTTCACTGTAGAAGTTGAAAACGACTAGTATTTACCATTTTTAGATCTAAAAATAATCAGAAATAAAAATAGAATAAACTTTGGCATTTACAGAAAACCAACACAGACAGACAACTACATAAAAGCTAATGGCTACAATCCAAGATCCCACAAACAGGCAATCTTTAATAGTTTAGCACACAGACTGGTCAACATCCCTCTCACAGCAGAAGAATACAAAATAGAATGCAACAAAATTATTGAAATAGCACAGAAAATGACTTTCCCAAATCACTAGTAGACAAAAAAGTGAAGTTAGCAAAAAAGAAGAAACTACTAAAGGAAACCACAACCCTCTCAGCTACAGAAACTAAAATGATCTTCAAAAAATTCACTTACCATCCATGGGACTTTGATAAATTCAAAAAAGTCTTCAAAAAACAAAACATTCAACTAGCTCCAGTGAACCATTACTCCTTAAAAAACCTAATTTGCTCAAACATCAAAGATGCCATTCCATCTAACAAAAAATCTGGTATATATCAAATTGAATGCTGTGACTGTAGTCAAATTTATATTGGAAAAAACAAAAGAAATTTAGAAACAAGAGCAAAGGAACACTTTAGGAACATAAAATACAAACAATTAGAAAAATCAGCAGTTGCCATGCATTTTTGGAAAAAAAACCACAACATAAATCCAGAACCAAAATTACTAAAACATACAACAGGAAAAGAAGAACTGTCCACATGGGAACAAATCTTTATTTCAAAAAATAGGAACAAAATATTCAATTTCGACATCTCCCAGAAAGATTTGTTCAGCAAGTTCCTCGAACCGCCACCAGAGGAGATCGGTGACAAAATATTGCCAGCTACACCAATGAGAACCAGTCGATGTCCGGCTGAAGATAGAGGGAAGGCCTCTGAAACTAGTCCCGGGAATGCTTTTGTGTCATTAATCGACTCCTAATTAATTTAATTTATACTGGACTGTTTATATCCCTGCCGTACTCCTGGCTTACTCGATATAGATTAAGTTACTTTGTTGCCTGGTAGTTTTATACACAGCTCATTCTCCTGGTATATCATCTTAATTACTTCTATAAATGCCTAACTTATCCCCTTACTTTAATTTTATCCACAATGTATCTCTATTATGGATCGCAGTATATAATATTTATTCTAGTTTTAACATTTAGTAATGAAATGTACAGCTTTAACTTGTATTCATTCAGTAATTAACAAATATTTCCCTATATGTTCACATTCTACTGACAATACATTCGTCAATGTAGCTTTCTGAAATGAAAATCAAATTAACCTAGAAACGACTACCCAACACCGATTGTCTCATATTAGCAGCCGGCCTTGGCCTAAATAGCTCTATATTCCAGAGAATAACATTACAAATAATTTTACTATTTTATTATAGTTTAATTGGAAAGTTAGTTAGGCTTATTAATGATTAGGGTAAGTGTTAGATAAAACATTGTATGGTACAAGACTTATTTATACACTCGCGGAAATTAACGAACCTTCCAATCGTGAATAAAATTCGTCGCGTCTCAATACTGCCAGAAATAATTATTCTGTATTTGATGTGAAGAACGGTACAACAATACACGCTAAGTTAGTGGAGGTGCACAGCAATAATACGACGTCATTGGATGCTATATAGCTAGTCGCTTTCAGTGTGGTCAAACAAGTCTGGGTGGCGAAGTAGTAGACAATTTCTGAGTGAAGGTTGTGCAAGAGCTACGGTCACAAATTGAGACTCCTGGCTTTCTTTGTGGGGTATACGTTTCCTTACCAACGTCACGTCCGTAGTTGTGTAAGTCAATAAGGTGTCTATAGTAGAGTAAAGGGAGGCCGTCAGAATGAAATGTTGTGGAAACTGTTCATAGCTACACGATAACGCCCTAGCTCGTTTTGTTCATGACACAGTCACTTTGGGCTATAAACGTTTGCGTCATCCTCCGTGTTCTCCTGAAATGGCAACAGAAGAGGCAGGCAACTCCAGAATGACCACGAGGTGCAATCTTTCCTGAATATCTAAAATGCAGAATTTTACAATCAAGATCTTTGTTAAGTCGTCCATTGTTGGGAAAACTGTGCTGAAGGGAAAGTGATTATATGGAAAGGAGCTAAGAACATTACCGGGCTTCATGACTGCATCTTGAGCTGGGGTACCGCAAAACGCCATCAGACTGGAACTTTTGCCACGGATACCAAACTGGTTTATAGAAGAATGGGTTGAAAGTGTCACGTGAAAGCCGAGGTACCTCGAAACGACATCGCTCAGGCATTTTGGCCACGGATATGGAAATGGTTTATAGAAGAATGGGTCGAGAGTGTCATGTGAGAGCCGGGGTACCTCGAAACGACATCGTTCAGGAATGTCTGCCACGGATATGGTATTGGTTTATAGAAGAATGTGTCGAGAGTGTTATGTGCGATCCGGGGCACGTCGAAACAAAATCGGTCAGGAATTTATGCCACGGATATCAAACTGGTTTATAGAAGAACAGGTCGAGAGTGTCATGTAAGAGGCGGGGTAACTAGAAAGGTCATCGGTCAGGAATTTCTGCCACAGAAATCAAACTAATTTATAGAAGAACGCGTCGAGAGTGTCGTGTGAGAGCTGGGGTACCTCGAAACGACATCGGTCAGGAATTTCTGCCACGGATATGGTACTGGTTTATAGAAGAACGGGTCGAGAGTGTCATGTGAGAGCCGGGGTACCTCGAAACGACATGGGTTAAGAATTTCTGCCACGCATATGAAAGTGGTTTATGGAAGAACGGCTTCAGAGTGTCATGTGACAGCCGGAGTACCTCGAAACGACATCGGTCAGGAATTTCTGACACGGATATGGTACTGGTTTATAGAAGAACGGGTCGAGAGTGTCATGTGAGAGCCGAGGTACCTCGAAACGACATCGGTCAGGAATTTCTGACACGGATATGGTACTGGTTTATAGAAGAACGGGTCGAGAGTGTCATGTGAGAGCCGGGGTACCTCAAAACGACATGGGTTAAGAATTTCTGCCACTGATATGAAAGTGGTTTATAGAAGAATGGGTCAAGAGTGTCATGTGAGAGCCTGGGTACCTCGAAACGACATCGGTCAGGTATTTCTGCCACGGATATCAAACTGGTTTATAGAAGAATGGGTCAAGAGTGTCATGTGAGAGCCTGGGTACCTCGAAACGACATCGGTCAGGAATTTCTGCCACGGATATCAAACTGGTTTATATAAGAATGGGTTGAGAGTGTCATGTGAGAGCCTGGGTACCTCGAAACGACATCGGTCAGGTATTTCTGCCACGGATATCAAACTGGTTTATAGAAGAATGGGTCAAGAGTGTCATGTGAGAGCCTGGGTACCACGAAACGACATCGGTCAGGTATTTCTGCCACGGATATCAAACTGGTTTATAGAAGAATGGGTCAAGAGCGTCATATGAGAGCCTGGGTACCTCGAAACGACATCGGTCAGGAATTTCTGCCACGGATATCAAACTGGTTTATATAAGAATGGGTTGAGAGTGTCATGTGAGAGCCTGGGTACCTCGAAACGACATCGGTCAGGTATTTCTGCCACGGATATCAAACTGGTTTATAGAAGAATGGGTCAAGAGTGTCATGTGAGAGCCTGTGTACCTCGAAACGTCATCGGTCAGGTATTTCTGCCACGGATATCAAACTGGTTTATAGAAGAATGGGTCAAGAGTGTCATGTGAGAGCCTGTGTACCTCGAAACGACATCGGTCAGGTATTTCTGCCACGGATATCAAACTGGTTTATAGAAGAATGGGTCAAGAGTGTCATGTGAGAGCCTGTGTACCTCGAAACGACATCGG
This sequence comes from Mantis religiosa, assembly GCA_030765055.1. Classification (NCBI taxonomy): domain Eukaryota; kingdom Metazoa; phylum Arthropoda; class Insecta; order Mantodea; family Mantidae; genus Mantis; species Mantis religiosa. The sequence goes on along the minus strand of CM060947.1, from coordinate 260,745,337 downwards.
TCAGGTATTTCTGCCACGGATATCAAACTGGTTTATAGAAGAATGGGTTGAGAGTGTCATGTGAGAGCCTGGGTACCTCGAAATGACATCCGTCAGAAATTTTTGCCGCGGAAATCAAAATTTATATAACGGCTGTTCAATAAAAAACGATCAAAATTTTATTCGGTCACAACTTTCTCAACTAAAATTCTATCTTATTTAATTCTGTTACCTCATCGGAAAAAAACACGCCGTAGTAGTTTCATTTTCGGTACTCCTGATTCCCGCCTGTGAGAACCAGGCAAGTTCAGATATGTTCAGCATCGCCTACTTTGCAATGGAGATAACACGTGATGAACATCGTGCGACTTTGAAATTCTGCTTTCTTCTAAACAAATCTTCAATTGAGGCTTATACGATGTTACAGGAGGCATATGGAGAGTCTGTTCTTCCCTACAGCACAGCTCAAAGGTGGTTTAAAATGTTTAAAAACGGGAGACAGTGAATTTCATAGGAAGGTGGACGCGGTGCTCCAGTTACTGCTGTTACGGAAGAAAACATCAACACTGCTGCTGCCATTGTGAGAGAGGATCGACGAATTACCTTAAGATCACTTTCTGAAATACTGAACATTTCATTGAGTGCCACCCACACGTTGGTGACAGAACTTTTATACATGAGACGTGTTTGTGCGGGATGGGTTCCAAGACTGTTGATTCCCGAACAAAAGGACATTCACATGCATGACTGTATGCAGTTGAAGTTGATGTTAGAGGAAGATCAGGAGCTTCTTTCAAACGTAATCAGTTCTGATGACACCTGGCTACATCATTTTGATCCTAAGAGCAAACGCAAAGCTCAGTGTGGAAATCTCCTTCATCACCAACCCCCAAAAAAGTAAAAGTGGTTGCTTCTGCTGGGAAAGTTATGGTCATCTCATGCTTTGATATTCATGGAATGGTTTATCATCACTTTGTACCTGAACACACATCAGTAACTGGACAATACTACACGGATGTCCTGAAATCATTACAAGTCCATATTAGGTGCAAAAGACCACATTTCCGTGAAGCAGGCTGGATGCTGCACCACGATAATGCGCGGCCACATATTGCCAATGTTGTTGCTGAACATCTTGCCAAAATCAAGGTGAAGTGCATTCCTCACCCTCCCTATAGTCCGGATTTAGCCCCACGTGACTTTTTTCTATTCCCTAACTTGAATAAACGCCTTCGTGGGAGGCATTATCCATCATCAGAAGCAGTAGTGAAGGCTGCGGTGGCGATTTTGAAGGATCTCTGAAAAAATAGTTTCCAGCATGTTTTTGAAGACCGGCAGAAACGCTGGGACAAGTGCATCGCTTTCAGCAGAGATTATTTTGAGAAGGATCATTAAAATTATGAGGATCAGTAAAGGTACGTTGTCAAAAAAAAAGTGTTCAATCATTATTGAACAGCCCTCGTAGATGAACGGGTAGAGAGTGTTACTGGACAGCCGAGGTACCACGAAATAACATTGGTCAGGAATTTCTGCCACTTATATCAAACTGGTTTATAGAAGAAGGGGTCGAGAGTGTCTTTTGAGAGTCAGGGTACCTCGAAACGACATTGGTCAGGAATTTTGGCCACGGATATGGAACTAGTTTATATAAGGACGTGTCGAGAGTGTCTTGTGAGAGTCAGGGCACCTCAAAACGACATTGGTCACGAATTTTGGCCACGGATATGGAACTGGTTTATAGAAGAAGGGGTCGAGAGTGTCTTTTGAGAGTCAGGGTACCTCGAAACGACATTGGTCAGGAATTTTGGCCACGGATATGGAACTAGTTTATATAAGGACGTGTCGAGAGTGTCTTGTGAGAGTCAGGGCACCTCAAAACGACATTGGTCACGAATTTTGGCCACGAATATGGAACTAGTTTATAGAAGGACGTGTCGAGAGTGTCTTGTGAGAGTCAGGGCACCTCAAAACGACATTGGTCAGGAATTTTGGCCACGGATATGGAACTAGTTCATAGAAGGACGTGTCGAGAGTGTCTTGTGAGTGTCAGGGCACCTCAAATCGACATCGTCAGGAATTTCTGCCAGTGATATCAAACTGGGTAATGGAAGAACGGGTCGAGAGTATCATGAGAAAGCCAGCGTTTGTGGAAGGAGCTGAAAGACACGGTACACAGGAGAAAATTCCGCCAAGCATTTTAGCTGCAATCTTTTATGTGTCGTTTTTGTTAACACTCTCTCGGGGAGGGTCGATTCTACGTCCATGAAAATTTGGCGTGAGGTTAATTATGTATGAAAATGCATTCAGGCGTGTGTGGAGATAAGAGAGAGAGACTCCCTCCTCCTTTTATGATATATATAAGGGAGTCTTATTACACGCCACTACAGCAGTAGACACCGTGCAGGAATTTCTACTCAAGGATCTTGTGTTCCTGATCGGAATAACAAAACGTTCAACATCCCACTCCAAGAGCGTGGAAAATATACCAAAACTCTCATTTGGCACCTTTCATTGACTTTCACTTACAGTATTTATGAACCTCTATGATATCTTAAATACTCTGGAGTATTGTAATGCACATTATAATTTTAAATGTTTCAAACATTTTTCAGCATTTTATTTAAAACACTTAACTCGTCAAAATGTTTGACGGAGTTACTCATACTTTTATTAAAACTTAATGAGTGACTTCTTTAGAGACCCCGATAGTCATTTCTAACATTTTAAAGCATTTGATTTCTGTAGCTAGTACACAATAAGTAAAACTTTCATAGGAAATTGCATTTAAAGCTCTGCTGGAAAACATAATGTCGCAAGCATTGTTGTGGCAGGGCGCACAAAGAGAGAGATAAAGCAACGCGGAGATAAAAGCTTGCCGAAGCAGGTAAAGAGACAGCTGACTGCAAGTTTCGATTTCTTGTTTGTTACAGAGCATTCCAGAAATGATTACGTAGAAAATGAAGCTGGCTAAAGTGAGGCAATGAATATTACTCAGGTATAACTATTTGTAACAAAAAAATTCACTGGTCTTAAAATGATGTTAATTCTTCTTTCTAATTGAGATCGATTTAAAAAAAAAGGAATTACTTGCATCTTCAGTGCATCAAGAAACTTCGTAGTCAAGGATTCCGGTTACCATGGTATTACCAACATCTGAAAACGAAACAAACCTAAAAACAGAATCAACTGCTGGTATTTCAAAACCATTACGCGATGTTTATTCTTTAAAATAAATATATTTTCGCAAACCATTAAATCTATTGGACCATTTAATTGTTTTAATAATTTAACTTCTGGATTTATTTCAAGGTTAAATGACCAAAAATGATCTCCTACGGCAGATTTATTAGTTTTTCTATACTTAAAGTTAAAATGTGTTCTTTTGTTTTGTTTTCCAAATAACGTTTTATTCTGAACATCACCTCTATATAAATGTTAAACACAAAGAGAGACACAAACCCTTACTATACAAGATGAAAATCTTCCTAAAACAGGCCGCGCCATGGCTCAGTGGTTAGACCGCTTGGCTCTCACCAAGGGGGCCCGGGTTCGATCCCAGGTGACCGCAAAGTGACATTTGTGGTGGACAACACGGCACTGGGGCGGGTTTTCTCCGGGATCTCCGGTTTCCCCCGCCATCTCATTCCACCGGTGCTCCATCTTCATCTCATGTATCATCAGTGTCATTGCCTGCGCTGCCGTATGTAGTAAAAGCGGGCGTTAAACACTACACATTTCTTCCTAAAACATAGAATTGAAGCTCTATATTTAACTTTTTTCGACATATCCCTTGCTACTGGCTTCACTTCCTCAATACTTACACTTTTCGCAAATACCAAGTCGATATTCACCATCTGTTGGACAACAAACAGAGTGAAATTACAAAGTCGTAACTTAGGCAACCAGTTTTAATACATTTGATTATCTCAAAGTCTATTGTATTCCCTTGTAACTAGAATAAGATAATGTTTATCTTGAAGTAGATAGAGCAATAAGTGTTTGTACAAGAGTAGAGAAAGTCATGTATATAAAACATTTGACTATCACTTAAAGTCTGCTGTATTCCCCTGTAACTACAATAAGATAATGTTTATCTTGAAGTAGATAGAGCAATAAGTGTTTGTACAAGAGTAGAGAAAGTCATGTATATAAAACATTTGACTATCACTTAAAGTCTACTGTATTCCCTTGTAACTACAATAAGATAATGTTTATCGTGAAGTAGATGGAGCAATAAGTGTTTGTAAAGAGTAGAGAAAGACATGTATATAAAACATTTGACTATCACTTAAAGTCTACTGTAGTCCCTTGCAACTACAATAAGATAATGTTCATCGTGAAGTAGATAGAGCAATAAGGGTTTGTACGAAAGTAGAGAAAGACATGTATATAAAACATTTGACTATCACTTAAAGTCTACTGTAGTCCCTTGCAACTTGATACCGAAATTATGATTTGCCAGAAGCAAAGAATCATGATGGATGTCAAAGGAATGTTGGTTCTTTGTTACGCAAGGGAAAGGCCAATTGAGTTGGGGGAAAGTGTTATAACAAAGCAATGTAAGAAGCAGTGTCCTTAGAAAATTTCTAAAGTGGCTCACTGACTAGTATGAATAGGAAATTCTTTGGATCATTTACAATGGCGACAAAACAGCCACAAAGGGATTTTGGTTGAAAAGGAGCTTCCTGAGAGTGAAAGTTAGATATACACACACGCGCAGCTGTGGTCAGTGAAGCAGTCTTCGGCGTCAGGCCGAGGAGAGCAGTCTTCGGCGTGAAGCCGAGCAGGAGAGTCTTCGGCGTGCAGCCGATGAGACAAGAGTCTGAGGCCTGAAGCCTATTAGGGCGGTCAACCTGTTCTGTGTTTGATAATTGTCGGTTCGTATATATGAGGAACGAATAAATTTATCGAGTACTGAACATTCTGCAGTCAGTAACTCTAAACCGAGATTGGTAACCCTTGGTCGGCAACTTTCATTTCGATGTTTTAAAAGAAGAAGCAGTAAATAAATTGGAAACGGGCATTCCAGTGTTGTTAAAATCTTCTTCTCACACCCTTCCACGCATACCCTGAGAGAAACCTCATTGTTCGCCAATCATATTTGTTCGCCACATACAATTTGCTTCAAACTACAATAAGATAATGTTTATCTTGAAGCAGATAGAGCAATAACTGTTTGTACAAGACTAGAGAAAGTGATGTATATAAACATTTGAATATCTGGCTATTGTATTAATTTTGCTGAAGAACACTGCTGTAAGCTGCACCAGGAGGTTTTATCGCAAGATGCGTTTCTGTCGACAAGTGGTACTACTGATCACGTACATATAAGGGGAGATCTCCCCTCTCGGTTCCACGTCAAAAGTTTTTGACATGTCGCAGCCCTCCTCGGTTATAATTAAGAGATGGAACTGAGGCAGCATCCTGACAGATGCACGGGAAAAACATCTCCTTTCACTCCCCTACAAAATGTTACTTAGAAACGTTTACCATTCCATCCAGCTCTGTTCGTTCAGATAAGCCTTCAATTTACAATACGATATATCAGCTGATGCAACGATCAGGTTTTTCAAAAGCTTGTCGCTAAGTAACGGATTTGCAATACGATGTTCCTTTTTACCATTTGTGCAAACTATACCTAAAACCACTTTTTGCTGTATCCACTTCAAGATAAATATTATCTTATTGTAGTTACAAGGGAATACAGTAGACTTTAAGTGATAGACAAATGTTTTAAAAGTGGCAGTGTAGGTGACGTCTTTGTAATTGCATTCTCTTTGTTTATTTAAGGGCTAGAAAAGGAATAACGATTTGTTGTTTTAAAAAAGTGTAGGTATTGGAAAATTCTAACAAGGTATATTCTCGGAAACGGTTTACTCCGCACATAAAATGACTTTGATATTTTAAAAATGACGTAGTTATTTTGACGCTTTAAAAAAGTTGATGTTAAGGTTTTTGTGATATGATGTTGTTGTCTAAGCTACCTTCCGTACACTGTTGACATTCAAGTACTCTAGCCATCAGGAGTACCAACACATTTAATAATAAAACCGGTGTTCCACATTGGTTTATTGCTTTTTTAATACCCTAAGCCACACTCGATGCTTGCTGAAGCCACGTGATCTGTGTGTTACGTCTGCAGCCGTGTTAAATATCCCAGAAGTGAACAAATAATTTACCTGCTTACGTGTTGGCAGCACTGATTTACAGGTCAGTGAAGCGTTTGCGTCACATAGGGCCGTAGTACATTAAATAACAATTGCGCTGAGCAAGGCGAAGCAATAACAATGCAGTGAGGAACATCTGAACTGTAGACGCTGCAGATTTATCTTGGTTAACAAACGTACAAGCAATTCGCCTCTGGTTTTCTACCACGTACTTAGATACGTTTGTTGATGATTTCTATTACTTTAAAAATTATTCTTATGATTTAAATTAAAATATAGTGTTTGAGATATTTGCAAAAAGCATTACTCAAAAGACTGGGTTCCCGTAGGGTTCAGTTCCTTGGAGAAAACAGTTGCATTTCACTACCATTCGCGACTTGTTTTTGTTTTGTAAAGCAAAACAAATGCCTGCACCGCAGTCGCTGGCAGAGAGGAAGAAGGTTGAATGTGTGAAACAAAAGCTGTCGATATTCACACTTCAGACACTGAGAGGTGGAACAGTGAAAGCCGTTGCCGTAGTAACAAACATAAAAACTCATGTCAAAAACAATAGACAAAGGAGATATAACGGAAAACTTTCTTCCTTACAGAAACCTTGATTTAGAGTTTAATGTTTTTCCTGTAAAGGTTAGCGGATGGTAAGAAATATTCTAGAATTGCCAACGGAGGAGACTATAAATTTGGACTGGAAAAATATATAAAAAATAATTAATAAAACAGCAAGCGAAGTCCTTGGGAAGAAGAGGAAATTAAGAAACAGGAGAGGTCAAAGAATTTGGATACAGAAATTAAGAACGCAATACAAAATAAAAATCAAGCCTATAGAAGAAATTTACAGATGAAAACAAATCAAACATATGAGATATAAGGAGCAAAGAAAAGAAGCTAAAAGAATGACAAGACAAGCACATGAAGAATCATGGAATAAATTTATAAGTGAGGTAGAGCATGACATACATGGGAGACAAACAATAGGATATAAACTAATTAAGCATTTAAATAAAAACGAAAAATTTGTAGCAAAATTGAATATAATATCTGAAGATAAATGGATAGAGCAGTACACTAATCTGTATTTTAAAGACGAGTGCAAATTATTAGATTCGTTCATGTTCTTTTTTTTTTTTTTTTTTACTTTGCTTCAGTTTGAAATTCAAAATAATAGCTATTTACCGCCGTAACCTATTTCAATTTGTCGTAATTCTTTTCCTTGCTATAATATGAAGCATATTCAGTGAAATTTCTCTCTTAATAATAGCTGAGGGATTTTTCTTTTACTTATAGTAATATGGTGGTAGCTCTGAATTAAGAGCAACCATTTTCTTCATGTCTGTTTATCCAACTGTTTGGTGATATTGCTTTCATTTGGTGAATGTAGTAACTGAAGATTGTTAATATTTGCCTTTATTGTGTTTTATGGCTAATATATCCTCAGTAATTATTATTAATTGATCTCAAGCCAGGTAACATCGTGTATCTAATCCTTAGCATTCACATTGGCTCAAAAGTAAGGTTATGGGTATAACTGCTGACTTATCCCCAAGGAAAGTAGCTGTAACTGAGACTCTTTTGAGGGAAACTCTTTATTCAAAACGTGAAACAGCTAAGAAATTATGTATTTCAGAAATATCCGTTAGTCGCATTAATCAAGCTTTAACATTCGGTGAGACGTTGACCTCACAAAGCGATGGAAAATGCGGGAGGAAAGGAAAGCTATCACCAAGGATGCAAAGAAAACTTGTTCAGGTGGCAAAACAAAATAGAAGAGCAACCAGCATTGACCTCAGTAATCAACTAAAGCAGTACGGTACAGAAATATCAGCCTCAGTAGTTCTCAGAAGATTACGTGAAGCAGGTTTACCAGCACGCAGACCTCGTAAAAAGGCTAAACTGACACCTGCAATAGCAAAAATACGTTTAGAATGGGCCAAAGAGATGCAGAAACATCCAGTTGAATTTTGGAGAAAGGTAAATAGTATGAAAGTTGTATATAGCATGAAATTAAAATATGTACATGTAAATTTTATGGAAATAAAAAGCAGCCTAAACTTTGTTTCCCTCATTGCTGGTTTTATTATACTATCTTTGAGTAATTTTAAAACTGTTTAATATTAATATAATTTTTTTATTGTTTCAGGCAATTTTCTCAGATGAATCCATGTTTGAAGTATGTGAAGAGAGCAGCCAACATGTGAGAAGCACAGATAAAGAAGCATTTCCCCTAAGTGTTTCGATCAAAGAGTAAAGCACCCAATATCAAAAATGGTCTGGAGCTGTATGTCTGTCCATGGATCTGGAAGATTATACATACTTGTGGGATCTATGGAGCAGAAACAGTATAAAAGTGAATTAGAAACAAGACTATTTCCGCAAATGGTGATTTTGTGTTCATGCATGACAGTGCTTGCTGCCGTAGAGCAAAATCTGTAACCCAGTTCCTCAAAGAAAACAATGTAAAAGTACTACCATGGCCGGGGAATAACCCTGATTTAAATCCAATAGAGAATCTGTGGAGTATTGTTAAACGGAGACTGAAAAAATTGAAAATAACAACAAAAGTTGAGATTATTGAGGGCCTGATAACCTTTTGGCACAGGAAAAGTGCTCCATCCTTGTAGAGAGCATCGCTAAACGCATCAAAATAGTAACAAAGGCTGAAATAATGCATACAAAACACTAAGAGTTGAAAACATACTTTGTAATATTATTTCTGTTAAATAAATAGAAAATAAACGGTGTATGTTAAAAATTTCACCATTGAGTCTAATAATTTGCACACGTCTGTAGTAATGTAGAAAATGGTTTACTAGAAAACATCTGAAAAGAAGAAGCGGAGCAAGAAGAAGTAGATCCAATAAACCTTGGAGAATTAGACGATTTGTTGAATACTATTAAAAATCAAAAGACACCAGGAGTAGATGGAATGAATGGAGAACTTAAAAAGTACAGCGGGATAATATGAAAATTAAAACAATATATTTAATTAATTATTGTTGGCAAAAATGTAAAATACCTGAATCGTAGTCAATAGCTATAATTAAAAATATATTAAAACTGTGGAAATTATAGAGGGATACGTTTAATGAACACAACTTACAAATATATATTAAAATAATAAACAATAAACTGGTAACTATTACAGAATGCCTTATAGCATAAGATCCGAGTGGATTCCGCAAAGACCGATACTGTACAGATATTGTATTTGTCCTTAATCAAACAACTGAACAACGAAGGAACAAGAATTTGGAAACATATCTCATTCATTGACCTGGAAAAGGCTTTTGATACAGTAAATAGATCAAAACTGTGGCAAATATTAGAAAGTAAGGGTTAGCCACCACATATTAATGCAATAAAAGGCATATATACAAATACAACTATAAGAATTGATACTGGGGATAGGTAACAGAACAAATATCTACCAATACTGCACTAAGACAAGGGTGTAGCTTATCACCTACTCTTTTTAGTGTATATATGGACGATATTCTAAATGAATGGAGCATTTTAGTAGATCCAGGAATGAAAATAAAAGAAAATATTTATATCAATATCCTGCTGTTTGTGGACGACCAAATATTGATTCATCGGAACGCAAATCTGCTGAAAACATCAACGTATATTCTAAATAATATACGAGGCATGCTTTTTAAGTCAGTGCAGTTTTGGAATTAAAAAAAAGACGTGCATATGTATCGCAATAATTTTATTTTTACATGAAAGCCTGTGCCTTAATATACTTTTCTTCATAATTTCCATGAATATTGAGGCACTTGTCATAACGTGGCACCAGATTTTGAATACCCTCCTCATAAAATTCTGCCGCCTGACGTGTTAACCACTGTATCACAACTGTTTTGACTTCGTTATCGTCTTGAAGACGCTGACCGCCCAGAAGTCTCTTCAAGTGCAGGAACAAATGGTAGTCGCTGGGCGCCAGAGCAGGGCTGTATGGAGGATGATCTAGAGTTTCCCATTAAAAAGATTTGATGAGATCTTTGGTCCGATTAGCCACATGTGGACGGGCATTGTCATGCAGCAAAACGAAACCCTTACTCAACTTGCCACGTCTTTTGTTCTGGATTGCACGGCGCAGATTGTTCAATGTATCACAATAAGACGCTGCATTGATTGTCTCATTACGAGGCAGAAACTCCACTAGCAATACTCCTTTTCTGTCCCAAAAAACTGTGCACATGATTTTCCGGGCAGAAATTGTTTGCTTGAACTTCACTTTTGTGGCTGATGATGAATGTCGCCATTCCATGGATTGTTGTTTCGATTCTGGTGTGACGTAGGCCACCCATGTTTGGTCACCAGTAACAATTTGGTCTAAAAAATCTTCACCTTCATTGTGGTACCGCTCAAGGAAAGTCAATGCACTGCCTAAACGTTGGGTTTTGTGCAAATCCGTCAACATTTTCGGAACCCAACGTGAACACAATTTCCGGTACTTCAAGTTCTCGGTCACAATCCGATACAAAACACTACGAGAATATTGAGGAAAATAGTCGCACAATGATGAAATTGTAAAGCGTCTATTTTCTCTCACCTTTTCGTCCACTTTCTGCACCAAATCTCCAGTAACGACCAAAGGACGTCCACTCCGTTCTTCATCATGCGCATTTGTGCGGCCATCTTTAAATGCTCTCACCCATTTCCTTACCATTCCATAACTCATAAAGTTTTGTCCTTAAACTTCACAGATCTCACGATGAATATCGATCGGTTTTACGCCTTTAGCACTAAGAAATCATATAGTAGCCCGTACTTCACAAACGGCGGAACTCACGATTGTCGGAGGCGTCTTAAACACTCAGTAACCAACCTATACAATGAAGAATCAGACTGTAATGGCGTCAGTGCGTAGACAAGGGTTGTAGGTAACCAACGCGCATGCGCGGAGCGCCGAGCGTAGCGCTGCGGCAGCGGAATCGCAAAACGGCACTGACTTAAAAAACATGCCTCGTAGTACAAAAGTATAATTTTAAAATATCAGAAGAAAAAACAAAAATTGTGGCTTTTAAAGGAAATGACAATGTAAGATCAAAAATTGTTTTGGGAAATAAAATTTTAGAACAAATATCGAGTGTTGAATATTTAGGATGTAACATGAGCTTTAGAAACAATGCTGATATAGAAGAAAAAGTAAACAAATTCCGAGAAATATGTGAGAAAATCCAAAGAAATTTTAAAAACAGAGTGAGAAAGGATACAAAAATGAAAATGTATAAGGTAATGGCTATTCCAACCTTACTATACGGAAGCGAAACCTGGGGGCCAACACAAAAGGATTTAAATAAAACACAGACTGCAGAAATGAAATTTTTAATAAATGTTAAAGGTTGTACAATATTGGGAAAATTAAGAAATGAGGATATTAAAAAGGAATTAGAAAGCAAACCAATCCATGGCAAAATATTTGAACGAAGGCAACAATGGCATGGACATACGAGAAGGTCCCAAAAGAAACCGGACTCCGAGGGCGCTGGCACTCGTAGACGTAGTGCAATGTTCTCACGCTAATGCCCGATTTCACCAACAAATGTTAAGTCTTAACACAAGTTTAGCAATAGTTAAAAAAAAAAAAATTGCATTTCACCAACAAGTGTTAGCGTAACACTCGTGTTAAATCTCTTGTTAAACTAACACGCCAAATTTCTGATGTTAAGTCCTTAACAATTGTAAGTAGTCAAGTTGGCGAGCATGATCTCAGCTGTTGATGTCGATTTGCTATATTTAAGACCGTCTAAATGGCATTCGCAGTAGAGTACGGCCTATAAAGAAAAATAATTTTGAGGAACTATCCGAAGAAAATTGTTTTACGGAGGTATAGACTGTCGAAACATGCTGCCTCGAAGGTTACTGCGGAAGTACAAGAGAGGTTAGAACATGCCTCGAAAGGAATATGCCGATCTCACCTTTGCTTCAAGTATTAGTAACCTTGCGGTTTTATAATTCACTGAATTATGTGGATAATCCATTGTCCACCTCCCGTCTTGAAGCGTTTAAGTCACTTGCCCTTCTTCGCTCCTCGTTTTAAATTTACGTAATACTGAGTTAGAACATGCATCGAAAGGAATATGCCGATCTCACCTTAGCTTCAAGTATTAATAACTTTGCGATTTTATAATACACTGAATTATATGGATAATACATTATCCACATCCCGTCTTGAAACGTTCAAGTAACATGTCCTTCTTGGTTCCTCGTTTTAAATTTACGTAATACTGAGTTAGAACATGCATCTAAAGGAATATGCCGATCTCGCCTTTGCTTCAAGTATTAATAACTTTGCGATTTTATAATACACTGAATTATATGGATAATACATTATCCACATCCCGTCTTGAAACGTTCAAGTAACTTGTCCTTCTTGGTTCCTCGTTTTAAATTTACGTAATACTGAGTTAGAACATGCATCGAAAGGAATATGCCGATCTCGCCTTAGCTTCAAGTATTAATAACTTTGCGATTTTATAATTCACTGAATTATGTGGATAATACATTATCCACATCCCGTTTCGCACCTCGTTTTAAATTTACGTAATACTGAGTTAGAACATGCATCGAAAGGAATATGCCAATCTCGCCTTTGCTTCAAGTATTAATAACTTTGCGATTTTATAATTCACCGAATTATGTGGATAGTACACTGTCCACCTCCCGTCTTGAAGCGTTCAAGTCACTCGTCACTTGTCCTTCTTCGCTCCTCGTTTTAAATTTACGTAATACTGAGTTAGAACATGCATCGAAAGGAATATACCGATCTCGACTTTGCTTAAAGTATTAATAACTTTGCTATTTTATAATTCACTGTGGATAGTACACTGTCCACCTGCCGTTTTGAAACGTTCAAGTCACTTGTCCTTCGCTCGTCGTTTTAAATTTACGTAATACTGAGTTAGAACATGCATCGAAAGGAATATGCCGATCTCGTCTTTGCTTCAAGTATTAATAACTTTGCTATTTTATAATTCGCTGTGGATAGTACACTGTCCACCTGCCGTCTTGAAACGTGCAAGTCACTCGTCACTTGTACTTCTTCGCACCTCGTTTTAAATTTACGTAATACTGAGTTAGAACATGCATCGAAAGGAATATGCCGATCTCGTCTTTGCTTCAAGTATTAATAACTTTGCTATTTTATAATTCACTGTGGATAGTACACTGTCCACCTCCCGTCTTGAAGCGTTCAAGTCACTCGTCACTTGTCCTTCTTCGCTCCTCGTTTTAAATTTACGTAATACTGGGTTAGAACATGCATCGAAAGGAATATGCTGTTCTGGTCTTTGCTTCAAGTATTAATAACTTTGCTATTTTATAATTCGCTGTGGATAGTACACTGTCCACCTGCCGTCTTGAAACGTGCAAGTCACTCGTCACTTGTACTTCTTCGCACCTCGTTTTAAATTTACGTAATACTGGGTTAGAACATGCATCGAAAGGAATATGCTGTTCTGGTCTTTGCTTCAAGTATTAATAACTTTGCTATTTTATAATTCGCTGTGGATAGTACACTGTCCACCTGCCGTCTTGAAACGTGCAAGTCACTCGTCACTTGTCCTTCTTCGCTCCTCGTTTTAAATTTACGTAATACTGGGTTAGAACATGCATCGAAAGGAATATGCTGTTCTGGTCTTTGCTTCAAGTATTAATAACTTTGCTATTTTATAATTCGCTGTGGATAGTACACTGTCCACCTGCCGTCTTGAAACGTGCAAGTCACTCGTCACTTGTACTTCTTCGCACCTCGTTTTAAATTTACGTAATACTGAGTTAGAACATGCATCGAAAGGAATATGCCGATCTGGTCTTTGCTTCAAGTATTAATAACTTTGCGATTTTATAATTCACTGAATTATGTGGATAATACACTGTCCACCTGCCATCTTGAAACGTGCAAGTCACTCTTCAGTTGTACTTCAACGCACCTCGTTTTAAATTTACGTAATACGCTTCGTTTGTAGTAATGACACATGAATTTGAATTAACTTTGTTTCCAATTTTTCCCCGTGTGACATCTTTCTCTATTACACACCACCTCCGTCCTATTTTCCACAATATCGTTATACTTCCTCACAAATCCAATTAACAGTCCTTTCTGCATTTATGAGAAATTTGTTTCCACCATTTTTTTAGCTGTGTGCAGACTGCGGTGCAGAAGAAAATGAAAACAAAAGCGCATCGAAGTACGTTAAGAAAATAATACGACTTATCCACAGCCTTCTATAGCTGTAATATTTACAAATTTCTTGGCGGTAGCACGTGTTTGTTAACATTTTCAGAAAACAGGTTGGTGAAATACAAGAAATTGTTAGCGCTATTACAATTGTTACGTTACATTTGCTGACGTCGATTTTAACATTTGTTGGTGAAATCGGGCCTAGATATTGTTAGTAGAGACCATGATGAAACAGCTGTGCAGACGGTGTTAGTGTAGATCTGAACGTGCAAGTGTGGTATTGTGATTCCCTGACTGTTGGCGGGTTACCTCTGCGAAGTCGTTATGGCAACTATAAAAGAACATTAACGCCAGAGGATCTACTCCCAATAGTCCTGTACCCGTAGGTCAAGGATCCGGGCCTCCTTAGACCAGGGAGTTACCGAGCTGTCCCAAAAGGGCGCCTGGTGACTCCGTGGGGCTTTCCGTAGGGAAAGACCTTAAGGGTATGTATGACTGAAATTTTCAAATTCTCAACTAATAATGCTAGCTTCTTCAAATTTACACCATAGGTGTAGTATAATGTAGACATGTAACAACCTAAATTTAAACAATTTTTCTCCAGCAGTTTGGAAATTATGATAAATTTTGTATGTTTTTTGTTACGTCACTGAAAAAGTCCCTTGCGACAAAATATTTTGAATTTTGGTCTAATATTTTAACCCTATGTTCATAATACACATACTTTTTGAAATTGCTCTGGGTTTTTCTGTGTCACCTTTAGTTTAGGTCCCACAAATTTTTTAATTTACAAATATTCTTTTTTTGTCTAAAAAACTGTAAGTTTTGTGTTTGAAAATTTAAAATATATGCTTATATACATTTCACAATAAAACCTAGGGCAATTTCCATTTCTCATGATATTCTGAACCTGTGTAGGAAATTTCATGAATGTAGTACAAAAACTGCATCGCAAGGAGCATTTTACAGGAAGAAAAATGCTGAAAATATGAACATTGAGAAAACAGCGATTAAAGATTTGATTGCATAACTCACATTAAAATCCACCAGGCTGATAGGTTGGACCCTCAGATTTCTTTTTCCTCTCCTCTGTTGCTGCTTTTTCCACCTTTTTCTTCTTTAGATGTTGCTTTTCTTCTGCACAACTTCGCTTCTTGCTTTGCAGGATACGCGTCTGATCTCGCTGCACTGAAGTTTTCCTTGCTGAGTCTACTACACTTTCACCTCTGATATTTCGCTGCAGCTCCAATGACTTAAGACTACCCATGTTAAACTCACTGATGCTTTTAATAACAGCAAGATCCAATTTTTGTTTTGATATGAAAACTTCCTTTGGGCACTTATTCCATATGACATGATGCAAAGATTCATTGGCATTCTGTGTTTTTCTTGTTTTGCACCTCTCTAGTAATGTTGTAGAAGCCAGCCTCTGATATATTGGCAACATTTTAGGAACTATTTTGTCTTCTAAAGCCTTATTTCTCTTTTCTTGAATTGAAAATTTAAGAACGGAAAACAGACAAAGAATGTGGATGTAGGCAAAAGAGGGCGTGACTCTGACAGAGTTTAAAGGCCACCGACATTTAAATAAGCATTTAAAAATGGCGTTCGGAGGCAAATTACGCATTTTTCACATTCGGGAATGTCTAAATTATTTTATAGAATTAAAATAAAAAAGTCGTTATTTTCACGATTTTCATGAAATTTCAGTCATACATACCCTTAAGCTTTACCAAGGCTGTGGACTCAAGACGGGATGGAAGTGGATACGCCACTTACGCGCGCCAACACCAAAATAGGAAGGCTGCCGAACAATTTTGGTAGGGCCACCTGGTGATATAGCACACCTTCTACTAGCTATACTGGCTCAACTTTAAAAGAACAAAGAGTGTGTGTGTGTGTGAAATTTTGTTTCCTGCTTTAAAAAACTGCAACGGAGACACACCAAATGCTTCAGGAAGGTTTCCAGGAGGACGCTATGAGCCGCACACAGGTTTTCGAGTGATTTGGACTCTTTAAACGTGGTGAGAGGTGTGTTGAAGACCAAGCTCGTTCTGGACGCCCTTCAACATCGCGAAATGAGGAGAACATTGAAAAGCCCGCCAAAAGATCAACGAGGATCGTCGCCAAACGATCGACCAAATTTCAGCAGCGACAGGGATCAGTTGGAGCTCGTGCCAGCGGATATTAAGGGAGGATTTGCACATGAGACTTGTTGCTGCTAAATTTGTTCCGCGCCTTCTCACACAGGGGCACAAAACCATCCGCATGAATGTGTGTCAGGATTTGAAAACAGAGATTTCACGTGATTCAAACTTCTTGAACAAAGTCATCACAGGGGATGAGAATTGGTGTTACGGGTATGACCCAGAAACCAAGCAAGCGTCAAGCCAGTCGAGGACTCCCAACACTCCCAGACCAAAAGGGCAAGGCAATTAAATAAGGGAAGCACAGGAGGCAGAGCAGATGGAACGGATAACGTGAGCGGCAAAGATGTGCATAGTTATGGCTTGACTCCGGGGAAGGAGACGCTCGCAGCAACCTGCCTTAACCGCCAAAGGGTGGCCGATAGCCGCCCCTCCAGCGGAAATGGATAAATATATTTAATTTCAAAGGAAGGTGGAACTTGTGCTCCAGTTACTGCTCTTCCGGAAGAAAACATAAACACTGCTGCTGCCATTGCGAGAGAGGATCGACAAATTACCTTAAGATCACTTTCTGAAATACTGAAAACATTTCATTGGGTGGCACCCTCACGTTGGTGACAGAAACATTAAACATGAGACGTGTTTGTGCGCGATGGGTTTCAAGACTTGATTCCCGAACAAAAGGACATTCGCATGCAGTTGATGTTAGAGGAAGATCTGGAGTTTCTTTCAAACGTAATCACTGCTGATGAAACTTGGCTACATCTTTTTGATGCAGAGAGTAAGCTGCAAAGCTCAGTGTAGAAATCTCCTTCATCACCAACCTCCAAAAAGCAAAAGTGGTTGCTTCTGCTGGAAAGTTATGGTCATCTCATTCTTTGATATTCATGGAATGGTTTGTCAGCATGTTGTACCTCCACACACATTAGTACCTGGACAGTACTACAGGGATGTCCTAAAAAGATTGCAAGTCCATATCAGGCACAAAAGGGCACATTTCCGTGAAGCAGGCTGGATGCAGCACCACGATAATGCGGGGCCTCAGCCAATGTTGTTGCGTGAAGTGCATCCGTTACCCTCCCTATTTTACGGATTTAGCCCCATGTGACTTTTGTCTATTCCCTAACTTGAAGAAACGCCATCCTGGGAGGCATTATCTGTCATGAGAAGCAGTGGTGAAGGCTGCTGAGGCGATTTTGAAGGATCTCTCAAACATGGTGTCCAGCATGTCTTTGTATACTGGCAGAAACCCTGGGACAAGTACATCGCATTCAGGAGAGAATATTTTGACAAGGACCATCAAAAGTATGAGGATGAGTAAAGGTATGTTGTCAAAAAAAAAATTGTGATCATTCTTTATTGCACAGCCCTCGTGGTATCCAGCGAGAAGCTGGGAAATTTGATCTCGGCAGCGGAGGCTCAAATGTCCACGCCCTGGTGGAGCCGAGAAGTTCCAGAGCCTTTGCACCCTCTGCCGTAGTCACCATTACAAAGTTCGACTTACCGACCAGAGAACACTCCAGAAGTCCATATTCAGAGTGGTGGGTCACCGGGCGTCGAACCCGATACCTGTTGAACTTGACTTCCATACATCACCTGGCACAGATAAAATAATGAAGGTTAGTAGGTACATATGTAACGTATGTATGTCAGAAATAATTTAGTGGTAATAGAAATAGTGTCGGTGTTGACAAGTGATAGGGAACTGTGCCATTAATCATGACGCTGACAGCGCTCGAAGCGACGGGAAAGAAAAATAATACAGTGCAGGTCCTTATCTGTGGCAACGCGGGAGCAGCTCGTCATTATCGTCTGATGACTCCAGATAACACACCGTACCGTTAAACGTGTTGCTCTCACACGACCTTCTCTACTCTCGCACAAAAGGTTCTTAAAAACGCTTATTACTCCATGCACTGCACGTCAAACGAGATTCATCTGGGAGCAAGGGTTGGAAAACTGCGTGAGTTTAGACATCGTCCCATGACATCACGACAGGTGACTACGATGTCACGTCGAGTACAGCAAGTAGAATACCCTCACGTCAGCGCCACACTTGCCCACTATCGACAATTTGTCGGTGAGGTTTAAAAAGTAACGTTTCCTTCATGACATTGCGCCAACTTGAAGTTGTAACGTCGCTTCACAACGGCTGTCTGCTCTGAGAAACCTATCTCAGGGTACGGGTGTGTATTATTTAATGTAAGGATGACCTTGAAACTTCTAATACAGGGTGTATATAAATGAATATCCAGATTTTAACTCTTCATAATATGTATTACATTATGGCTAGTTATAAATGATGTGTCAAATGGAAAAGAAACTCAAACAGTTTCACCAAGAACCTTATAAATGTTCAATGTGACTATCCTTGGGATTCAAACCACCACTCTAGGCAGAAGCGCTCCATAATCAAAACTTTGGTAAATCGGGCTTCTCGCATCTGTGAACCGCAACATCTAGGAAGTGAACTCAGACACCTAAAACAGGCATTACGCGCCAATGGTTACTCCATCCCAGATATTAAGAGAGCTGTACGTCCCATTAGATCTCAGCCCACCATTCAAAAACCGGAGCAACCCAAGAATAAAGGCACTGTTTTTCTGCCATATTTCAAGGATATTACTGACCGGATAGAAAGGATATTACAACGTTATAATATAAAAACCGTCTTCAAACTCACTAGGAAATTGAACCATTTAATACGCTCAGCGAAAGGTCCTCGGGAACCTCTGTCCTCAGCCGGTGTATATCGCATTACCTGTTCTTGCGGCGCGGTACACTTCGGAACAACACAACGCAGTGTCAACACCAGAATCAAGGAACATAGGAGTAACTGCCGTCTGGGCGACACAGATAAGTCCGCAGTCGCCGAACATTCGATTGAGGAGGAAGACGAGCATGTGATACAGTTCCAGGACACCAGCATCCTTTCTACCACAGAACATCACCACACACGACTTCAGCGGGAGGCCATCGAAATTTACAAACATCCTAATAATTTCAATAGAAAGTTTTTTTCTTCAAGTGGAGGAAAAATCCATTTATGGACTGACCCCGACTGAACTGGGATGGTGCAGCCGGGAGTGTGAGCTTCACGCGAAGGTACTATTCACTAAAAAACCTGCACCGGAGAGAAGTCAGGAGAGGAATTCCAGCAGTACCGCTTATGCACCTGCGGATTCATGGAGAGCGTGTAGGGGTTGGCCCTATGGCCTAACCAAGGTGAGATTGGATGCTAGGACATAACCATGGTCGAAGCCCTGAATATGCCCTCGCGGATTCGTAGTGAGGAATGTAGTTGGGTGTAGTGTCGTTTCCAATAGGAAACACCGTCCTAACATAGTGGTTGCATCCTCAATGATAGAGGAAATGGTGTTAGTTATACTACTTTATTTGCATTAGCTTTTAGTTCTGAGTTAATGTATTGTCTACCCTGAGAGGGTAGAACGTGTCATTAAGGCTAGTGGTGATCACTAAGATAGCGTTAGTCATGCATGATGTTTACATGTAAAATTAGTGTGTATATATGTATGATTATTAGTTCTGCGCGTAAGCTGCGTCTAGTATGAGGTTAATCCTAAGTTGAATTTGTTCGCATTAGATTGATCATAACCATTGTTCATAGCGATATGTCGTGTAAGTATGGGGGGAGGGGGTTGCCTCCCCACCAGAGCCGCCTTGACTAAGAGTAAGGACTTTGTGGAACTGCCAAATGTCAGGGAGTGGTGTACAGTCATGTGTAATCTTACTACTTCTATGGAAGTCTTACGAGAGTGCTCAGGTACTCTTGGATGTCTATCTCTGGATCTCCCATCCCTATGGTCCTATCAAATATGGACAGCGGTCTTTTGTGTTTATTGTATTCGGTTTCGTAATTGCCTAGTTGCTGTATTAGTGCGTTAGTGTTTTTATCTTTGCGCTTATATACGTTGAAGCTGAGTCTTTTGATAAATTCCTCAATTGAGTGTAGTCTTAGTTCGTTGTGCAACAGATTGGCCGGTGCTACCGGCGGTTGCTTTGTGATTATTCGGATTATTCGGTTCAAATAGAAAGGAAGAAGCCTTAAAACTAAATAGGAACTGGCATCCTGTTCTCGATAACAGGAAACGCCATTTAACCACCAAAAATGACGCGGACTAATCACAGGACACCATTGCCGAACTACCCAGGTTCCGCCCCCCAACTACCAGTACAAATAGCGCGACTCAGGCACTGAACGCTTCAGACGCAGCCAAACTCTCTGCAAGAAAGCTTCGAACGCGCCACTGATGATGTCTGCCGTAGTTGTGGATGAAACGTTTGGTTCTTACTCCAACAGACCATGGCAAAACAGCCCGGAAACAACCAATTGTATTATAGCCCTATACATGTTCAATGTGACTACCCTTTGTCACACAGCACACATCAAGTCTATAGCCGAGTTCTTCCCAAACGTTGATAAGTGTGCATTCAGTAATTGTAGCAACAGCTGCTTCAATCCGGTTTCTTAAGTCAGGGAGGTCAGCTGGTCGCGGAGGCACGTACACACGATCATTGATGAAGACCCAGAAGTAAAAATCGCATGGCGTTAAGTCAGGTGAACATGGAGGCCATGCATAGTAAGCCCTGTCATTGGGGCCCTTGCGGCCTATCCAGCGCTCGGGTACAGTAACGTTCAACCAATCGCGTACTTCGTTATGCCAGTGATGTGGCGCATCATCTTGCTGGAAAATGAAGTTATCTGACTCAATTTCTTCCAACTGAGGAAAGAGCCATTTCTCTAGTGTATCGAGGTAAGAAGTGCCAGTTACAGTAGGTTCACCGAAAAAGAAAGACCCATAAACTTTTCAAACGGTACTCTCTTTCTCGAGTTGATTAGTTATCTGTTAAGGAACATATAGAAGATTAATTGAATGTTAAAGGAATATATAAATGTATTGAAACAAATATTTTGTGTGCAGTGTCAAGTTCGTTACGGGCTCTAAATCGGTGGGATTTTTTCTTCCCTAGGAAAGCTGACCGCAACCATAAATTTTAAGGGTCACACCTGGCGTTTGCTTACAAACATAGTTTGACAGGAAGGGGAGGTTTTGGGTGGTCTAGAGGAGGTTCTCGCAACTGGGACTCCATGTGTTCTACCGACCAACTAATTAAAAATAATGAACTGAAGGGGGAAGCGAAGCGTCATATGGCCTATCTGGGAACAAAGACATACCTAAGGCAGTAGGTGGCTGAGAGCCGAGCTGAACCGTCGTGTGATAGCACACGGACAGAAATCGCGTTCATTAAGGTTACTTTGGCTACTGTGTGCTAAACTGAACGGACGAGTAAACTAAAGAAATCGCGTTTAATTATAGGTAGTTAGTAGCTGGGTGCTAATCTGATGAGTCGTTGTCTAGACACGGGAGTTCAACCACGCCTGCGCGAAACCTACCATTCAGATTTCGTCTAATTAACATGTATTTCCAGAGTAATTAAAATACAACCGATCGTCATAAGAGACTTAACCTGTGTTTCTTTCCAAGTACCCTAATTTATCCACCCAGAACGCCCTGAATCAAGAGATCCTTGCCACAGATCTGATACCGAAATTAAGGTTTACCAGAAGCAAAGAATCATGATAGATGTCAAAGGAATGTTGGTTCTTTGTTACGACAAGGGCAAGGCCAGTTGAGTTGTGGGGAAAGTGTTGTAACAAAAGCAGTGTCCTTAGCCCACTTGACGTGTATGAATAGGGAATTATTTGGATCATTTACAATGGCGTCAAAACAGCCACAAAGGGATTTTGGTTGAAAAGGAGTTTTGAGAGTAAAAGTTATATATATACACACACACGCGCAGCTGGGGTCAGAGAGCAGTCTTCGGCTTGAAGCCGATCAGAAAAGTCTTCGGCGTGCAGCAGATGAGACAAGAGTCTGAGGCGTAGGGGGCGATTAAAGCAGTCATCTGGTTTTGTCTGGAATATTTATCGGTTCGTATATATAAGGAACGAATAAATTTATCGAGTAATAAACATTCTGCCGTCAGTAACTCTAAACAGAGATTGGTAACCCTTGGTCGGCAACTTTCATTTCGAGGTTTTAAAAGAAGAAGCAGTAAATAAATAAAGTGGAAACGGGCATTCCAGTGTTATTAAAATCTCCTTGTCACACACATCCACGCATACCCTGAGAGAAACCTCATTGCGCGCCGACTTATTTGCTCGCCAATCATATTTGTCATCGTTCACCAATCAATTTGTATCAAATTGGCGCCCAACGTGGGGCCGTTTGTTGGACATAAACATTTTTGCTTCAAATTGTCGCCCAACGTGGGGCTTTAGAGCTATTTGTTCGCCACATATATAATTGTTACAAATTGGCGCCCAACGTGGGGCTGTGCGCACCTATAAACATTTAGTTACAAATTGGCGCCTCAACGTAGAACTCTTTCTTCGCCACATACAGTTTTGCTTCAAATTGGTGCACAACGTGGAGCTTTAGAACTATTTGTTCGCCAGATATATAATTGTTACAGATCCTATATTCATACACATTAGGATACCTCAGAGAACAGCCGAGGACATCGATATTTTTAAAATTTTATTGGCGATGCTGACGACCCTAGGAGTCAAGCCCCTGCCAAATAATTGAGCCGAACTGAGCGGCAATACTCACTCAATACCCCGACATGCGACAATTTGTACCATCTCGTGAGGATGTTCTGAGCCCCAGATGCGCACGTTATGAGTGTTAAAATGTCCACTAAGGTGAAAGGTCGATTCATCACTGAAGACAACACGATCCATAAAATCGTCATAGCCATGAAACAACATGTCGTTTGCGAAGTTGGCACATAATCCGTGGTCTGTCGGCTTTAGAGCCTGTAATAACTGTAAACGGTAAGGACGTAGCCGTAAGCGTTGTCTTACAACTTTCCAAACAAGATACACAGGAAATTGGAATTCACGACTAGCCTTCCGGACTGATTTCTTTAGGCTACGAGTGAACTATACTCTTACTCACTCAACAGTCTCTTCACTTACTCTTGGTCGTTCCGTACTCTTCCCTTTACAAAGGCAGCCGGTATCTTCAAACTGATGATACCATCTACGAATGGTATTACCACTAGGAGGATCATAATCGAACTTAATTCGGAACGCACGTTGCACAATACCTACAGATTGGGTCTTTGCAAACTGCAGAACACAAAACACTTTCTGTTTACTAGCCGCCATCTTTGATACTACCGCTCTCTAGCGGATTGTGGCGCTGTTGAGCGCCTTAAACCCCAAGCATCATCATCATCATCATCATCATCATCATCATCATCATCATCATCATCATCATCATCATCATCATCATCATCATCATCATCATCATCATCATCATCATCCCTATCTCTGCTGTCCCAGAGGCACAAAAAAAACAATATTTGGTAATTCCAAGTTGCAAACCAAGCAATTACCTTTTAATCACCACAAATATTCCATTGACATTTTCCATATTGTATTTTCTTTAAAACTATTTTCATATTTTGATATGAGTGTTTCATATCAGTGGCATGCGCTATAGGTATTGATGGAAGTTCACTGCCAATAGAAGCACAGACTTCAAACTAACTTTAGACGAATCTATGAATAGTCACCACTCTTCTGGCCTATGTTGAAGCCCAGGAGTTTCCATAACTGAAGAAATATCACTGCAAAACGCAATACCATTTTCTTCAGACAAGCAGTCCTTGAAATCACTATGGTAGCGACAATAACTACATATTTTTACTTCTTTTTGGAGTAGATTCCACCCTTTGAGTCTGGAAGTTAAACCTTCAGCTTGCTGTTTAGGCAGATTTAAATCCCAAATCAGGTCATTAAGGTATTTCTGATTGGGAGAGTGAACATGTGTTGGCTTCATATATAGATTTAGTTTTATTTTCATCTGAAGTATTTTTAGTTTCAATTAGGTCAGAATCAGAGTTATCACCTAAGGTCGTATCTGCGTATACTGGTACAGGGAACTGTTCAGGTCTTATGCCAGACTGCAAATTCAGATACTTAACTGTATGCTTTGTTTTAGATGTGATTCCCTTTATATTTGTCAAACAGAAATAATGATCACTTAAATGATCCTTCGGTTACCTCAAATCATAGGAATTGTAAGTGGCATACGATCTATACCATTTTTCCACCCAGTCAGTAATCTAACACATGATACATTTTATCCAAAACATGTGCAAACACGAATGAACCTGCAGAGCTTTGCTACATTGTTCTTCAAAATAATATTAGAAATCATTTCCTTATATACAGCTTGGATTAAATCACAATATATGAGGTAAAAGTTCCTATAATACGTCAAAGAAACTGCTAATATCCAATTTTAAAAAGCAGATGTCACAGAAAAGCTGTGCCTGATGGAAAAATTCTGACTACATATCTGAATTCAGTATCAAAAATACAGTAGATTCACTAATCAAATTTCTTGTGAAGAAAACTTCGTCGACTAGTAATATTATAAAGAGTTAAAACCCCGATATTCATTTATATACACTTGTACTTTAGTGCAGAAGTACCCGAAACTACTACAGTGAAACCTTTCTAAAACAAAAAGCGATCGTTCCGGCATTTATTTTTCGTTTACAGAGCTTTCCGTCTGACAGTGTGTTGTGTTAGAATACAAATATATTACAGAAGCTATAGTCACATAGGTTTACAGTTAAAGAATAATATAGAATGATTTATAAATAATAAGAGGCTGATATGTACGAGGGCGTGGTAAAGTTTTAATAATCACCCTTTAAAAATGTGATAGAGAGTCTGTATTGATTTGTGCTGGTTACTTCTTCTTTATCCTAGACGACCGCAAAGTGAGATTTGTGGTGGACAATACGGCGCTGGGGCGGGTTTTCTCCGGGATCTCCGGTTTCCCCCGCCATCTAATTCCACCGGTGCTCCATCTTCATCTCATGTATCATCAGTGTCATCGCCTGCGGTGCCGTATGTAGTAAAAGCGGGCGTTAAGCACTACATACACTACACTATCCAGATTTACACATTTTTCGCAGTGTTTCTTGACCTTCCGAATACTTTGACTGTAGCAGTCTGCAGAATTCACGT
The DNA here is from genome assembly GCA_030765055.1 of Mantis religiosa. Taxonomy (NCBI): domain Eukaryota; kingdom Metazoa; phylum Arthropoda; class Insecta; order Mantodea; family Mantidae; genus Mantis; species Mantis religiosa. Next base: position 260,719,780 of record CM060947.1, on the reverse strand, counting down.
TAAATCACTCTTCCACTTAATGACGTCATTTGTGTTGTCAAATCGGCGACCACGCAACGGATTCTTCATTTCCGGGAACAAGAGAAGGTTACTTGGTGCGAGATTGGGGGCAAAAGACGGAAGCTGTAAGGTCCCAAAGCCACATTCACTTGTTTTGTCAACTGCAACTTGAGATGAATGAGCTGGTGCATTTTCAGACAGAAGACGAACAACTTTGGAGAGCATACCGCGTCGTTTGTTAATCAGAGCTGCTCGTAATTTGTCCAGAAGATTGCAGTAGTATCTGCCAGTGATGGTTTGATCCTTGGCAATATAATCTGTTAAGATCACTCCACGACAGTCCCAGAAAACTGAAAGTATGCGCTTCCCAGCTGACTTTTGCACCTTTGCCTTTTTGGGAATCGGCATGTTTCCATTCCGTGCTCATGTCTTTACTCTCTGGATCATACTGATAGATCCAGGATTCATTCATTGTTACCAGACAATAAAAAATTCACCTTCATCCTGTTCCAACAGCATCAACATCTGTCTTGAAAGGTCACGCCGTGTTTGCTTTTGGAAAGGGATTAGCAAACGTGGAAACCACCGTACAGACACCTTAGATATGTGCAGTTCGTCCACACACTACCATAAATAAGATGTGTCTCATTCATGATCATTTGGATCGTTGCTCGTTTGTCTTCCAGTATTAAACACTCCACTTTCTTCACTGTGACAGCTGACGGTCTACCAGCTCTTGGCTCATCTGTCAGGGACATGTGACCAGTTTGAAAATTCCTTTTACACCTCACAATAGTGTCATACGATGGACAATCATTTCCATAAACAGCCGTCATCTCATCGTGGATTTTCCGGACAGTTTTGCCCTTCAAATGCAGGAACTTGATCACAATACGAGCCTCAATTTTCTCCATTTTACATCTCAGCATCTGTATGATACTTGCTAGGTGAGACAAAGACACATCTATCTCCATTCTTTGTCGACCGCTATCCGTGGAACTGGCAACGCCAGGACAATAAGATAACTCTATTGGCTTAACCCGTGTTCATTCTTATTTTGTAGCTAGAGAGGGTCCATTGCCCATTGCCCAATAATAATGAACAAAGAGATCCCTGGTTTATTTTATGCAGATGACTTATCGGTAACAGACATTTTTGTAATAGTTCTACAAATATCATTTGATTCAATTCATAGGTTTTGCGCTGACACTGGACTAAGAATATACAGCAAAAATAAAAAACAATGGTATTTAAAAGAGGATCGATACTTACGAAAGGAGAGGAATGGCTCATAGGAGACTAAAACTTAGAAGTGATAAACGAGTATGACTATTTAGGTGTAAGGATGTGTAGCAGTGTAGGATGGGCTGCACAAGCCAGAACAGTGATAGCTAATGGCAGGGGGGCAATGTCAGGGGTAAGAATATGTAAACATAAACTGGAGATGTCAGTTAGATGATTAGAAAGAATGTGTGCAGCGGTCATGAAAGCCAGAACAATGTATGCAGTGGAGGTATGGGGCACATCAAAGATAGGAACACAATTAGACTATGCTCTAGACGTTCTCGGGCTTCGAGCCAGGTAAGCAGATGTTGTGACATCGACGTAACTGGACCGCGGCCTCACTTTCACTCCGCATGTCAGGGCAAAGGCCGGCCTCGGCCACGCTGCACTCAGGCAACTCTATCCGATCTTCAGATCCACAATGACCATCCGCCTCAAACTGCGGACGTACTGTGCGATCGTCCGGCCTGTGATCCTATAGGGATGCGAGGTCTGGGGTTCGGTGGCTCATACCACCCTTCGCAGGCTGCAAGCCGTACAGAACAGAGCCTTAAGGATGATCTACGGTACCGACCGTGGATTCCCATCTCACTTCCTGCACATCCAGTCTGGCAAACCATACGTCGTAGACGTCGTGCGCGAACGAACACGCACGTTGTATGCCAAGATCACTCCTCACCCTAACCAGCTGGTGAACACACTTGGTCAATACGACCACCGTCTCCCCAGGAGACGGAGGTGCTATCGCCTACCCAAGGATGCCCTTGGGTGGTAGAGTCTGCCTCTCCTCCTGACCCAACCATACACCACCAGGTCACCTCACGCCTTCGCCGCGGCTGGAAGTCGTGCCCCCTGCAGTCGTGCCCCCTCTGCTTGACAGATCGCTAGTGTTCGCCCAAAGCGGGGTGGAACGGGCACTGTCCCCCCGCTAAGGGGGAATACCACGGCACCAGAAGCATCAGTAGAGGCCAACTGCGCCGTCTCACCAAACGACAGTAAATGTGAGGATCTACTCCCATTAGTCCTGGACCCGTAGGACAAGAACTCGGGCCTCTCGGGTATATTTACCGTAGGACAGCACCTATTTTATAAACTGCCCCCCCCGCCTGCACACGGCAGACAGGACGGAAGTGGATACGCCACTTACGCGCCGGTCCTTAATGAACCAGCTACCAAAAAACCTTGGTAGGGCCGCCGGTGTCTAGCTCACCAGCTACTAGCTCTGCAGGCTAGTACCCGGGACTTATGAGGCAAGCCTCTACCCCCTCCGGGCGGCCAGTAGCCTGGCCGGAGGTACCCAATTCCCCGTGGGTGTCGGGAATACACTGCCCCCTCGAGTCCAACCCAATCCGAACAGCTCCCAGAGGGAGGGGCTCGGCATGTTCGGCCCGAGGTTCCTCTAGTAACGTCAGAGGTACCACGAGTGCTAGGGGTCCGCAGCGACCACACTTTGGCAGCTGAAAGGGACGCATCCCTCCCCGTACGGGATCACCAAATGTTACGCAAGCTGGCGCATATACATTTATCTATTATACCGCACGGGTAAATCCGCACAGCGGATAGATACCGTGGCGTGTAACCCTCCGCCCGGGAGAACCCGGGCGACCTGCACCTGCTCTTGGCTCTTGGCTAAGTCATTCAACATCCTGATGCTGGGAGAGATGCACGCTCCCGAAACGTCGATGTCACAACATCTGCTTACCTGGCTCGAAGCCCGAGAACGTCTAGAACATATACGCCGCCAGGAAAGATTCAGCTCATATTTTAATGTATGGTCTACTAGGACTGCAAAAATCGGCTCCAACAGAGGTGGAATTACCAGAGTTGGGTAATACAAAAAGGAGGGAATAATAATAGAGATAATATTGAAATTCTGGTATAAGTGTATTAAAGGGCAGAAAGGGGAATTACTGAATCCGTGCATGAAACAACAGAAAAGCATTAAAAATACAAAGAGTTGATGGTCGGAATTGGAAAGAATGATATTTAAGACATGCATGGGAGATCTATGGAGAGCAGAGGAGACAAATTATAGCGGTTTTTAGAAGGACGTGAGAGATAAAGTACAAGTCATAGATAGGCAAGAGATATGGGAAAGTATAAAAGAAAAGAAGTATTTGAAATTTTATAAGCAATTAAAGACAGAATGGGGTAGGGTAAAATATATAGATCAAAGTGACAAAACTGGAAGAGAAGGCGTAGCATGGATGAGAGTAGGAATAATATATCTAAAAGAGTTGAGAAATAACGAGGTAGGGATATGTGAATTTTGTGGAGATGAAGAGAGCACTGTTCATTACCTGGTAGAATGTAAGGAGTTAACAAATTACAGGAGAGAAATATGGGATAGGAAATGGGACTGTGTAAGTAAAAAGATATTGGCTATAGGCATGCTAACGGGGATGGGAGAAAAGAAAAATAGATGTATAGGAGAATTCGTATATAAGTTAAGAGAAAAGTGGATTAGGGTAAACGAAGCGAGGGTCAATGAAGCAGCCCCTGTCACCTAAGAACACTGACACGACATATAACCTGATAACAGAAATACATTGACACAAACGAATAAATATAAATAAATGATAGATTTACAAATATAAATAAATGACTCATAACAGAACAGACATATGCCATAATTCTGGCATATACCCTGGAGCCCCGTAGTGACAACGCCACCCTAAGAAGGTCAACAAACTCCCTTTGTAACCACTGTAAACAAACATCCCTACTCAATTGTTCGTTTTGCCCTCAAGGAAAATTTGGCGCCTCACAGTCGGAAACCTACCCATTGTCAAAACCCCATGCTTGCCTCTGACAACAGGCTGTAAGATTACGAACGATCCGAGCATTCATGTCTTAGAATAAATGAGAGAACGTAAGCTTTCACGGCTGGAGTCCATAATACAATTGGTTGTTTCCGGACTGTTTTGCCGTGGTCTGTTGGAGTAACAACCAAACGTTTCGTCCACAACTACGGTAGACATCATCAGTGGAGCGGTCGAAGCTCGCGCTATTTGTACTGGTAGTTGGGGGGCAGAGGCTGGGTAGTCCGGCAATGGTGTTCTGTGATTGGTCCGCGTCATTTTTGGTGGTTAAATGGCGTTTCCTGTTTTCGAGAACAGGATGCCAGTTCCTATTTAGTTTTAAAGCTTCTTCCTTTCTATTGAAATTATTAGGATGTTGTGCCGTTTGTTTTTTTCCCCGGCACATTTTTGTTGCCCTTCCGGTTCGGGGGCGCTGACCTCTTGTTGGTTTGGGCTTTCCGCCGTTTCTCTCTGAGGGCGCTGCGGTGCCCGAGACTTCTTGGGTGGCCCCTTCGAGCCGGGAGAGCAGTGAGAGTGTGTGCCTAGTTGGTGTCGAGTGGGCGTTTCTTAGGGTGAGTGCTCCAATTCGGGTTCCCCGATTTTCTCTTAGTTTTTTTTTATAATTGGTCTTTTGGTGAGCCGTGTGTTTTGGTGGGCTCTTTCTCCCAGATTCGGGGCCAGAAGTATATAGTTATCTTTATCTGTCTGGTTGGTTTAAGCAAAGTGTAGCAAAGAACAAACGAGAAAATAAATACATGTTAAGGTTCCGATAAAGGCGTATGTTTTCAATTTAATCTCATGACCCTGGGTTGGCCTGCACAATTTGGTAGCAGAGCGTGGTTAATTTGACGCTTGGCTCTCGGCTTGGTTTCCGCGCGTTCGTGTTTGTTGCTTTTGACGTTCTCGGTGCCTACTACTGCATCCTTTGGCAGTGAGGAATGGCGACTTCCTTAGTAAATGTTGACCACTTGCGTAAAGGTGAGCTGATGTTTGAGTTGTTAATTCGTGGTGGGCAGGTCTCTCCTGCGGCCGACTGGTCGGCCATATTAGACGCATTGCGGCTGGTCAAGGACAAACCGTTTATTGGTTTACCTGATAAGCATGATTTAGTTGCCAATTCCCCTCAAGTGTGTTCTGAAGCGCTTTTAGAGTTGGGTGAGGTTATCCAAGATTTGGAGCGTGAGGGGACCCCTTCAAGAGGACAGCAGGTTCGTTTATTGGCGCGCATCCAGCATTATATCAACAGGTTAGATTATCTCATTACCTATTTTCCGCGTTCCGAGGTTTTACCTCGTGTTAAGACACTCAAACAAAATTTTGAGGCCCTCCTCGAGAAATTTAACGCCATGGCTCGTCAAGGGGGAGAAGACGCTAAGCTGTATTTTCCGGAGACCTCGTCTTCCCCGGCTGTGAGTCCCGTAGCTTCTCTTTCGACGCCATTTCGTGCCTTAAAAATCATTCACCCCTTACAACAGTTGGTGCAGGCAGTGGATATGATCGAGGTGTCGGATGTGCTGTCGGCTTTCACGTTTTTGAAATTCCTAGTAAAGCTTAACACGGTAGCCATGAAGCACTCGGTTTCTTCCGATTTAACCATGCAGGCAGTTGCGACCAAGGTCAAAGGTGTAGTTTTGAATCTTTTGCTTAGAGCAAGGTAATCAGCTGACCCTTTAAGTACTTTTCATGCTTTGGTTTTGGAATTCTTTATCCCGCGTCGTGAATCGTTAAAATTATTGCAAGACCATTATTTACGACCTCAAGGTCTGGCCGAACCGTTTGTCCAGTATATGGAACGGGTCAGAGACGTGGCCTTGGCCTTACGTCTCCCAGATACGGAGCAGGCGGTTTGTGACGTCATCATTTCGGGTTTGAATCCCGAAGCTCGCTCCAGTCTTGTTTTCGCGACAAGTCCTAATACGTTCACGGCTTTGGAATCTTTAGTGCCCTTGCTTAATGAGTGTTCTTCTGTAGATCGATCTCGCTTAGGTGAAGTGTTGAATTCACCTCCCCCACCACGAGCGAATCGTGGAGATGGTTTAACGCCCGGCGTCCGACCTAGGTCATCAACTCACGGGCCCCGGGTAAGATGCTACCGTTGTCAGGAGGTAGGACATATGGTTAAGAACTGTAGTTTTCCTCGCCCAACGGGCATGGACCCTTCGAAATCTGGACGTGATAGTAAGTTCCGGCAGCGCCCCATTTGACGCCAGATGTTGCCTGCCATGAGTGCGAGTTTGGCCCCAGCGCGGCGCATTTTGGCTTTACCCCATTCTATTAAACCTCTTGTGCAGGTTGTTGTCGGTAAGGTGAGCGTTTTAGCCCTCCTTGATTCCGGTAGCTCATTTTCTCTCATTAATCAAGTATATTTTCGCAATACTTTGACGCCTTCGTGTCCCAAGGAGGTGAGCTGTCAGGTGCAATGTTTGGCAGTTAATGGTCAGTCCTTTAACGTGTCTAGCAAGTTTAGGTGTACTATCCGCTTTCCTAAGTTCACTTGGAAACATGAGTGCTATTTGGTCCCTGACCTACCCTATTCTGTAATCTTGGGGGCCGATTTTATGTCACGCTCCCGTTTGTGTTTAGATTTTGCGAAGAAACAAGCCACTTTCGGGTTCGCGACTGGAAGTAGTGTACCTTTTCAGGAGAAACTATACGACGTTCCACCTCGCCCTCGTCTAGGTAACGTCACGCTATTAGACGAGCGTGAGGCAGATATTTCCTTGTCTCATTTGACTCATCAACAAGCCGAGTGGTGGAAGGTTTGGTTCAGGAATTTTCCTCCTTGTTTTCCTACCGATTGGGTGTTACTCATCTTATTACCTACGATATTCAGCTGACTGACCCGTCCCCTGTTAAGCTTTCTCCGTACCGTCTGACACCACCCAAAATGGCCATTTTGAAGGCTAAAATCAATTATATGTTGGATAAGGGTATCATTAGACCTTCCACTTCGTCTTATAGTAGCCCGGTTTTCTTAGTTCCTAAGGGTGACAATGATTTCCGTCCGGTCGTGGATTATCGCCAACTCAATAAAAAAATACTTATTGAATCTACTCCCATGCCTGACCTCCATACTGCCGCCCATAACTTTGCTGGTGCACGCGTGTTTACGACTCTGGATTTAAACAGCGCCTATCATCAGATTCCTTTGTCGGATGAATGTAAACACGTGACTGCCTTTTCATCTCCGTGGAGATTGTATGAGTTTAATAGGATTCCCTTTGGGATTGCTACCGGTGCGCAGGTACTTTCCCGTCTCTTGGACAATTTGTTTTCTGACATTAAATTTAAATTTCTTTACCACTATTTGGACGACCTAGTAGTGTACTCTCCTGATTTTGATTCCCATATCTTACATTTACGTGAGGTGTTTGATCGCTTACAGAAGGCTGGCCTCACGGTTAAAAGGTCTAAAGTGAAGTTTGCCACCACAGAGATTTCTTTCTTGGGCCATTGGGTGTCGCCCGCCGGCATTACTATTGATTTAGAACGCACCAAAGCCGTGTGCAATTTTCCACCCCCTAAGAACTTACGTGCGTTGGCTCGTTTTGTTGGTATGGTGAATTTCTTTTCCAAGTTTATTCCTTCCTTCGCTGCCCGGGTTGAACCTTTGAATCGCCTTCGACGGAAGGGTATTAAGTACGTCTGGGGTGACGAACAACAGCGTGCGTTCGAAGACCTTAAGTCCGCCATTTCCTCTCCTCCTGTTTTGGCGTTTCCAGATTTCAATAGAACTTTTATTCTCCAGACTGACGCTTCTAGTTATTCCCTGGCGGCGGTTCTTCTCCAGGATTTTCCGGAGGGGCGCCGTCCCATTTGCTATGCTTCGCGAACTCTATCTGAAGCTGAACGCAAGTTTTCAATCTATGAGCTCGAAACCTTGGCAGTTTTGTTTGGTCTCGAGAAGTATAAACCCTACCTGGAACATGTATCTTTCATATTGGAGTGTGATAACCAGGCTCTCACGTGGGCGTTAGGGACACCACGTAAAACCGGTAGGCTCGCCCGTTGGGGCATTTAAGTTTACACCGAGGCACATTCGTGGTTCTGATAATGTAGTTGCTGACGCCCTTACACGTATGTTTTCTGAGGAACCGCCCCTGTTACCACCTTCGGGGACGGTTTCCGGCTCTAACGCCTGTCTGTCTTTCCCCGAAATGTTTACCAGCATCGCTGAACATCAGCGCAGGGATGCCCGCATTAATCAGATTATACAGCAGTTTGAGGACGGCCATCCTGTCCCGCCGTATTGCTTACGTGATGGTGTTCTTATGGCGCGTGCTAATTTTGACGGCGAATTTAAGATAGTTTTGCCCGATAGTATCATTCCCATGGTATTTGCTTACTTTCATCTTTCACCCTTTGGTGGGCACCTTGGTGTAAACAAGACTCGCGATAAAATACGTGAGCGCTTTATATGGAAAGGCATGGATCGCGATATTGCGACCCGTGTTAAAGCTCGTAATATTTGTTCCATGGCTAAGCCGGCGCAGCGAACCACGTGGGGCGGTCTCGCGTCTGAAGTGGCATCTAAGCCGATGGAAAAATTATTTGTAGATTTTATAGGCCCATTTCCCCGGTCGATTCAAAGTAATACTTATGCCCTTGTGGTTGTTGACGCCTTTTCTAAGTTCGTGTGGATTTCGGCCGTGCCACGTGCCACGGCTCGTACTGCTACGAAGGTCCTGAATAACATCTTGGCTGCTTTTGGTGCTCCACGTTACGTTGTGTCTGACAATGGCTCGCAGTTCACTTCCAATTGGTTCAAATAATTCTGTTTTCAGTGGGGGGTAAGACATATCACTACCACCCCATATTACCCTAATCCTTCCCAAGCCGAGAGGGTTAATAGAAATTTGACATCCGCTTTGATTGCTTTCCATCATGAGCACCACAATCAGTGGGATACTAACTTGGGAAAGTTGCAGTTTGCCTTTAACTCCGCTCGTCATGAAGCTCACCAGACCACCCCCTTCAGTTTAATGTTTGCTTTTGTACCCAGTTCCCCTTTGGCGAATATGTGGTCCTTAAATGATCTACTTCCTCAGACCTTTTCTCCCGAAACTATTAGACAGAACTGGAGGAGAGCCTTTAATAATCTAAAACGTGCGCATGAGCTCACCAAAAGGCGTTATGAAGAAAATAGAAAACCCTCTCCTTTCGCGGTCGGTCAACTGGTTATGTGCAAATCTTTCCCTATAAGTTCGCGTAAGGATGCTTTTGCTGCTAAATTAGCTCTGCGTTACTCTGGCCCCTATAAGATCATTAACATTTTTAAGGGCGTGTCCGTTACTCTGGAGCACTGTAAAACCCATGAAATGCGTCGGGCTCACATCACTCAGCTAAAACCGTGCCCTGACGCGATGATTTGATGTTTGTTTTGGCTTTACACTGTTTGTTTTGGCATTTCAGTGTCTGTTTACGTTGCCGTGTTTGTTTTGGCTTCTGCGCCCTTGACCTCGGGGCACGGTTGTCTGTGTTGTGTGGCGTTCGCGTGGCACGCTGCCAGGGCATGCACTCACTTTCTCCTCTCTCTCTCTCTCTCTCTCTCTCTCTCTCTCTCTCTCTCTCTCTCTCTCTCTCTCTCTCTCTCTCTCTCTCTCTATGCCGGCATATCTCTCTCTTTCTCTTTCTTTCTGTGCGTGTGTTTTTCTTATGTGTGAGTGTTATTTAAAAAAGGTTGTTGGGTACCCATGATTGTGTGTTATTTATTGGTTTATATATGTATGGGTGTATGTGTATATATACAATGTGACCAATTATGTTGATGTGCTCAATATTGTCTAAGGTATTTCTTTCTTTATTGTTAAAATTTGGATAATTCTTTTGCTGAAAATATTTATTACTTGGAAAGTGTTTATCAGTATTGGTCACTTCAATGGTATTTATCCTTATTGTATTTATTTAAAGAGATTTATTGCTGTTACTCGTTTGAAAATATTTATTACTTGTCCTTCAAAGATATTTCTGCCCCTTATGATCAAAAAAAAAAAAAAAAATACAAATTTGGCTGGTTAATATTCTTAGGTTACCACTTCTGCTTCTGGTTCCGTTTCTGGCTTTGTTTTATGTTTCAGCCGCCTCATCTCCTACCGTGATCCTTGCCTGTTCTGTCATCCTGGATTTTTCCGCCTCGTGCCAGCACCACCCGGGGGCCTCGGTGTGACAGTGACCTTCACGTGCACCACGCTTTTTCTTCACCTCGGGAGACTCGCTACGTGGGAGCTAGCTTCGCTTCTTCTTCTTCGACTTCAAGCCACGTCATCCGTCTTTACTTTGGTCACCCTTCCGTGACCTACCTGGCTGTTGTAAGGCGTTCAAAGGACTAACCTGCTGCCCTTTGGTAACGTTTTGCCTCTGTTCACTTCTGCTCCTGAAAGACTTGCCGGCAGTGTTCTGCTCTCTACGTCACGCCTGTGTGTGCAAAATAGAGACAGTGTTCTCCGTGTAAGAGTGACGTATGGTATGTCACGGTTGTGAGGGTAAAAAAAAAAGGAAACTCAGTTTCACATCTGCTCTCTACGTCACGCCTGTGTGTGCAAAATAGAGACAGTGTTCTCCGTGTAAGAGTGACGTATGGTATGTCACGGTTGTGAGGGTAAAAAAAAAAGGAAACTCAGTTTCACATCTGCTCTCTACGTCACGACTGTGTGTGCAAAATAGAGACAGGGTTCTCCGTGTAAGTGTGACGTATGGTATGTCACAGCTGTGAAGGTGCAAAGACTCAATAAGTGTACGCAATACTCATACTCATTGCTACTCAGGGCATACTTTCTATGATGTTTGGTGCTCGTCCGACTCTCCTAGGGTTTCCTTCTTCGGGCTTCATCACCCCGGGGTCTGGAATGGCTTTCTTCCTTTCCTTGGTTTCTTCCAGCCTTTCCTTTCTTTCCGTTTGGCTTCTCCACCCTGTGTTTCCGATGGGGAGGGGGTGTTTGTGCCGTTTGTTTTTTTCCCCGGCACATTTTTGTTGCCCTTCCGGTTCGGGGGCGCTGACGTCTTGTTGGTTTGGGCTTTCCGCCGTTTCTCTCTGAGGGCGCTGCGGTGCCCGAGACTTCTTGGGTGGCCCCTTCGAGCCGGGAGAGCAGTGAGAGTGTGTGCCTGGTTGGTGTCGAGTGGGCGTTTCTTAGGGTGAGTGCTCCAATTCGGGTTCCCCGATTTTCTCTTAGTTTTTTTTTATAATTGGTCTTTTGGTGAGCCGTGTGTTTTGGTGGGCTCTTTGTCCCAGATTCGGGGCCAGAAGTATATAGTTATCTTTATCTGTCTGGTTGGTTTAAGCAAAGTGTAGCAAAGAACAAACGAGAAAATAAATACATGTTAAGGTTCCGATAAAGGCGTATGTTTTCAATTTAATCTCATGACCCTGGGTTGGCCTGCACAAATGGCGTTTCCAAACGTTTCGTCCACAACTACGGTAGACATCATCAGTGGAGCGGTCGAAGCTCGCGCTATTTGTACTGGTAGTTGGGGGGCAGAGGCTGGGTAGTCCGGCAATGGTGTTCTGTGATTGGTCCGCGTCATTTTTGGTGGTTAAATGGCGTTTCCTGTTTTCGAGAACAGGGTGCCAGTTCCTATTTAGTTTTAAGGCTTCTTCCTTTCTATTGAAATTATTAGGATGTTTGTAAATTTCGATGGCCTCCCGCCGAAGTCGTGTGTGGTAATGTTCTGTGGTAGAAAGGATGCTGGTGTCCTGGAACTGTATCACATGCTCGCCTTCCGGCTCAATCGCATGTTCGGCGACTGCTGACTTATCTGTCTGGCCCGGACGGCAGTTGCTCCTATGTTCCTTGATTCTGGTGTTGACACTGCGTTGTGTTGTTCCGATCTGTACCGCGCCGCAAGAACAGGGAATGCGATATACACCGGCTGAGGACAGAGGTTCCCGAGGATCTTTCGCTGAGCGTATTAAATGGTTCAGTTTCCTAGTGGGTTTGAAGACGGTTTTTATATTGTGACGTTGCACGAGGGCTATCCAGAAAGTAGATTACGTTTTGGAATAAAAATTAAACAAAGTATAGGAAACAAATTTTATTATATACAGATGAAAGCCACACTCAAATACTACTTTTCGACATAGTCACCATTCAAATTAAGGCATTTATCGTAGCGATGTACGAGCTTGGAAATTCCTTCGTCGAAAAATTCGGCCGCCTGCGCCTTCAACCACTTCGTTATCTCTTCTTGCAGCTGTGCGTCGTCATCAAAACGCTGCATAGCCAGCCACTTCTTCATTGCTGGGAATAGGTGGAAGTCTCTCGGTGCCAGGTCGGGACTGTACGGCGGATGAGGAAACAACTCCCACTTAAAAGATTCAAGAACTTCACGAGTGACATTTGCCGTGTGGGGCCGGGCGTTGTCATGAATCAACAAGATCTTAGAGCTCAACATTCCTCTGCGCTTGTTTTGAATGGCTCTTCTGAGTTTTTGGAGAGTTTGGCAATACCTTTGAGAGTTTATTGTAGTGCCTCTTTCCAGGAAGTCCAGCAAAATCACACCTTTTCTGTCCCAAAAAACAGTCGCCATCATCTTCCTTGCCGACATTGTTTGCATGCATTTCTTGGGTTTTTGGGGAGAACTTGTGTGCCCCCACTGCATTGATTGCAATTTCGTTTCACAGTTCACGTGTTTCACCCATGTTTCGTCACCAGTAACGATGCGATCGAGTAAAGAGTCACCATCCTTATGGTAAACGTCCAAAAAGTTCAACGCTGCAGCCATTCGCTGATTTTTGTGGTCCTCTGTCAAGATTTTTGGAATCCATCTTGCACAAAACTTGTGGTAACCAAGCTTTTCGCTGATGATTTCGTGCAACAAACTTCGCGAAATTTGTGGAAAACTCAAAGAAAGTTCCGTTATTGTGAACCTTCGATTTTCACGGACTGTCGACTTTTTCGACAAGTTCGGCAGTCACTATGCTGGGTCTCCCACTTCGATCTTCGTCGTGAACATTGGTTCGGCCATTTTTAAATCTGATGACCCACTGACGCACTCCACCTTCAGTGATAATGTTGTCCCCATACACTTCACAAAGCTGCCGATAGATTTCTATCGGTTTACAGTTTTTTGCAGTCAGAAACCTTATTACTGCACGCACCTCGCAGCTCGCGGGATTTTCAATTAACGCAGACATTTCAAACCGTCACAGTATCTGAACGGAGCACAGCACGAACCTCTCACTAGCACGGCTAGATGCCGACTGAGCTGCGCAACGCTCTGACCCCAAGATGGCCGCGCTAGCCCCGCCCTTAACGGAAACAGACGAAAACGTAATCTACTTTCTGGATAGCCCTCGTAATATCCTTTCTATCCGGTCATTAATATCCTTGAAATATGGCAGAACAACAGTGCCTTTACTCTTGGGTTGCTCCGGTTTTTGAATGGTGGGCTGAGATCTAATGGGACGGACAGCTCTCTTAATATCTCGTATGGAGTAACCATTGGCGCGTAATGCCTGTTTTAGGTGGCTGAGTTCACTTCCTAGTTGTTGCGTTTCACAGATGCGAGAAGCCCGATTTACTAAAGTTTTGATTATGGAGCGCTTCTGCCTAGAGTGGTGGTTTGAATCCTTGTTAAGGTAGCGGTCGGTATGTGTAGGCTTGTGATACACAGTGTGTCCAAGAGAGCCGTTGGCCTTCCTGCTGACCAAGACGTCCTGATGATGTCTACCGTAGTTCTGGATAAACGTTTGGTTCTTACTCCAACAGACCACGGCAAAACAGCCCGGAAACAAAAAATTGTATTACTTAGAATAAACTTTTGCACGCGGACCGTTAGAGAAAGCGTCTCTTATGCTAGGTCCGAAACTGGAAATTCTCAACACTGATATCAAGTGGGGGATACCTAAAGCCAATAGAAAATTAATGTTTGGTCATGTGATTTTGTAAACTCCGAGAAATATCTAGAGTACGGGTAATTCAAAGTGATGGCGGAAACTAGGTCCTGAGTACTGCGTAAGACGAACGCGTTTTCGGTGCCGCCTAAGAACTATACGTCCGCGCTATGTACAGAGACCTAGCGCAATGTTTAACAGTCTCTCCAGTGAAGGTAGCACAACGAGTAATGTATTTTGAGGACAAGTATATCCAATCCGACTAGGCGGTGCCACTGCCTCCGTGCTTCGCATCGCAATATAGACAGTGGCGCTTGACTCAGCAACCATACCGACGACGATGACTTCACGGTGGCGAGCGTAGGAGCCCAATGACTACAATAAACTTCTATCAACCAGATACGAGTGTCATCATTAACCCACAACCTGTCAGGACGCACCCACTCCTGAAGTCCAGATGAGAGTCCTCATGCGGGAGCTACACGTCACCTCACGCCACCGAATTTTAATTGTGAGGCGTCGAGCACAAGGGAGAGCTCGACGTGGTCCACAACGGGCCGGACCGCCTCATTAGCAAACGTGGATCACAACGGCCCGACCGCCTCATCAAGAAGAAATGACATCAAGCTGCTCAGGAAAACCAAAGGCTTATGTCCACGTGACCTGAGTCAGCGAGTAAATCTTAGTATCAGCAATTTCATGTTCTATCTTAAATTTTATTGTACTTAATTTGTAATGGATTCTGTACAAATAAATACCAAATAAATATCAAACTATCAAATTTCTTGTAGCTACTCTAATTCTCTAGCTGTACGTCTTTTCCTTTCATGTTGAAAGCCTCAATTTTTCCTACAATAATAATATTTTAGGTTTAGAACCCATTTTATAGACTTTGTGTATACTTCTTCTTTACTGGCTCTACAGCACTTGGTGGGCTTTGGCCTCCTGCACGATCCTCCTCCACACATCTCTGTCTTCCGCTTTACTTTTCCATCCTCTGATTCCGATCGTTCTTAAGTCCTCCATTACATCATCTAACCACCTTGTTCACGGTCTTACTTTTTTTCTTCTATTATACAACCTTCCTTTCAATATTCTTTTTGGCATTCTATCTTCCGTCATTCTCTCTATATGCCCTAGGAATCTTATCCTTTGTGTTTTTATAAATTTCACAATATCTTGCTTATTTATTAATTCTTCAATTTCATGATTATATCTTATTCTCCATTGATCTTTATATTTTACAGGTCCAAACATTCGTCTTAATACTTTCCTTTCAAATCTTCGAAGTATTTCATCTGCATTGTTTAGTGTCCAAGATTCAGCAGCGTATGTTACTATTGGTCTTATCAGGGTTTTATAAATCTTGCATTTTGTCCCTCTACTAATAAACCTATTGTTAATAGTGATAAATTTGCATAATATGCTGCATTTTCCCTTGGATTCTTTCTTTTATACACTCGTTTAAATTATTATCATTGTTTACAAGTGCTCCTAAATATCTAAATTTGGATACCCCTTCAAATGTTTTGTCTCTAAGTACTAGATTTGAAATTATTCTTTTGCTTTTATCTGCTGTCATTTTTATGTATTTAGTTTTTTTTCTCGTTTACTTCTAATCCTATTTCTTTAGACCTTCTTTCTAATTCTTCATAAACTTCAACTAACTTCTTTTGTCTCTTGTCACGATCACTACGTCATCTGCATATGCACATATTTGACTGAACTTAAAGGATATCGTACCTTTAGAATCAAGTTTTTCTATTGCTCTGTGCAGGGTTAGGTTGAATAGAGTATACACTTTTTGTATACACAGACTGTTTTAAAAAATCACCAAATATCACAGTGAATCAAATTTTATTTTAATTTCTTAATTGCCGTACAATTTCTGTATTAGTAGTGACACCCGGGACCTGACTCCACACTG